>CP053624.1:3000000-3230675 GCA_013177335.1 Apiotrichum mycotoxinovorans | reverse complement strand
ACTTTGGGCGGTTTCCGTATATACGACAATATATAGTAACCGTATATACGGCTTCCGTTTCCGTATATACGGAAAATTGTGGTAACCGTATATACGGCTTCCGTTTCCGTATATACGGTAAAGTGTGGTGTCCGTATATACGGCTTCCGACGATGGGCGCTTTCCGTATATACGGTAAATTGTGGTGTCCGTATATACGGCTTCCGACACCTTCGGTTTCCGTATATACGGAAAATTGTGGTAACCGTATATACGGCTTCCGTTTCCGTATATACGGTAAAGTGTGGTGTCCGTATATACGGCTTCCGACGATGGGCGCTTTCCGTATATACGGTAAATTGTGGTGTCCGTATATACGGCTTCCGACACCTTCGGTTTCCGTATATACGGAAAATTGTGGTATCCGTATACACGGCTTCCGACGATGAGCGGTTTCCGTATATACGGATAATATAGTATCACCGTATATACGGTTTCCGACCATGGACGGTTTCCGTATATACGGAAAATATATGGTAACCGTGGCGTCCGATAGTGGCGCCATCCGACAGTGGCGGAAATGCAGTCAACCCGACAGTGTCGGAAATACAGCCAGGCCGCTAGTCGGAAGTGCTGCCCAGCCGCCAGCATCGGATACACCGACGAATCGACAGCGTCGGAAACACTGCAAGGCCGTTAGTCGGCTATGCAGCGAAGCCGCCACATCGGGAATACAGAGAAGCCGACAATGGCGGAAAGAGAGCAACGCCGACTGTGTAGGAAATAGAGCAAAGCCGACGATGGCGGAAAGACTACGACGCCGACCATGGCGGAAATGCAGCAAAGCCGACGATCACGGAAATGCAGTCAGGCCGAAGATGGCGGAAAGTCTGGGCGGCCGACAATGGCCGGAAATACAGCCAGGCCGACATTGGCGGAAAGACTACGACGCCGACCATGGCGGAAAGATAACAAAGCCGAAGCTGGTGGAAAAACAGCAAAGCCGCATGGCGGAAACGTAGGAAAGCCGACAATGGCGGAAACGTAGCAAAAGCCGACGATTGCGGAAACGTGGCAAAGCCGACAATGGCGGAAAGGCTCCGACCCCCACCATGGCGGAGACGTAGGAAAGCCGCATGGTGGAAGCGTAGGAAAGCCGACCATGGCGGAAACGTAGCAAAAGCCGACAATGGCGGAAAGGATCCGACCCCAACCATGGCGGAGACGTAGGAAAGCCGCATGGCGGAAACGTAGGAAAGCCGACCATGGCGTGTACGTAGCAAAAGCCGACGATTGCGGAGACGTAGGAAAGCCGACAATGGCGGATACGTAGGAAAGCCGCATGGCGGAAAGGCTGGGAAGCCGACAATGGCGGAAACGTAGCAAAGCCGACAATGGCAGAAATGCAGCCAGGCCCATAGTTGTAAAGACGACGTTGCATGAAGAAAGTACCAAAAGAAAAAAGCAAAATACAGGTTGAGTGGTGGTGGTGGTGGTAGTAGACCGAACGAAGAAGCGAACGAGCGATCTACAACAAAACCGACACTGGCGGACCAATGGCGGAAATGAAGTCAGGCCGACAATGGCGGAAAGGCTGCAAAGCCGACAGTGGCGGAAAGGCTGCAAAGCCGACAGTGGCGGAAAGGCTGCAAAGCCGACAGTGGCGGAAAGGCTGCAAAGCCGAAACGCTGCGGCACGGTATGTGCTGATTGTGGCTACCTTTCCCTTCTTGGGAGTGCCGGCGTATGCGGCGGTTGACAAGCGGAGCAGTCGGGATCTCGGTTGAAAAGCGGAGCAGTCGGGATCTCGGTTGAAAAGCGGAGCAGTCGGATCTCGGTTGACAAGCGGAGCAGTCGGGATCTCGCAATCGGGACCTCGGTTTTGTGCATCGGGGGCAGCTGGAGACCTTCAAACCTGAACGTCGCGCCGCCGTTTTGAGGCGGCGCGGCCCGTCTTCCTTCACGTCGGTCTTCCTCTCGGTGTAATGAGGTCGTGGACCGCGGTTGCGCCGGCGGCGGTGGTCCATGGGTTGGCAGTTTGTAACCGGGTGCGTGGCCGAGCATCGGAAGCCGACAGTGCTGTCGGAAACGCTGCCAAGCCGACAGCGGACGAGTTTGTCGTAGTAAAAATCAATTGCTTGCTGTCATCGGCGATACCTTGTTTATAAAATAGTATGCCCAGCAATACACGAGTGCATTCCGTCGGCCGCGGTGCGGCTCATTTTGCCTCCTCGACAGTGCTTGGTTTTCGGGCTGGCCGTCGTCTTCTTCGGAGCAGCCGCCACTCCGGAGCTGAACCATTCTGTCAAGGGGTTTCAAACGGTTTTCACCATATCTCAACGGCCAGTCGCTGCTTGGTTTCTCGCGCGCTCGTCGGAGCAGTTTCAGCACTGAGAGGTTCATTTTCCGTCTTCCAGACATGCACACGGAACAGGCGGCTTGTTTGAATGTACCGAACACAGCTCGTTTGAATGTACCAAACGTTACAATTTATTGCTTGTTACTGCTACGGAGCCCACTGACAGGCTTATTCATCTCACAAGCCGCTGTGGTCACAGGGGATTGCAACGGAATATACGGAGCCCACTGACAGGCTTATTCATCTCACAAGCCGCAGTGGCCACGGGGGATTGCCCCGTCGCAATGAGAGAAAGAAATAAAGATGTACCAAAATACAGATTATATGCGAATGTGGCACATGGGCCGAGAGTGGATACCTGAGATGGGCGTGCACTGCCGTGTGCCCGAGAATAAGCCTTCAGGTGTAATGTTAGTTAGAACTGGTTCTTGGTGTAGTACCAGTTGCCTACCGCCATTGGGTCAATCTTGTCAGATATCACGCTCTTGGCCCTGTGCCACATTCACTATATAATCTGTAATTTTGGTACATCTTTATTTCTGTATCGTACTTTTCTCTCATCGCGACAGGTCTTTGGGTAGTCAGCCTTTGGGCACCGCGCCGTTGTGTATCTTGACTTTGGGTACCGCACCTTTGGGTACAACCTTTGGGTTAACCTCTGCGACAGCACCACCTTCCGGTACTTAGGGGCATCGGCGTCGGCATTGGAGGGGCGACGGGGAAGGCTGCCAGGCAGCCCTGGTCTTTGTGAACGAGTCGCTGTTCCAGCGGCTTCCAGTTCCGTGGTCGTCTACTCGTGACGCGGTCAAGGCCGCTGACAGTGAGCAGCGGGAACAAAGCACTGCGCAAAATGGTCCGGGACGGCGGGAGGGAGGCCGATACCGGTCCCGGGGACGGGTCCCGGTCACAGCGACGGGTCCCAGGACGGATACCGGTCAGCTACGGATACCGGTCACAGCGACACAGCGACGGGTCCCGGTCATAGCGACGGGTCCCGGTCACAGCGACACAGCGACGAATAACGGTCACAGCGACGGGTCCCGGTCCCAGCGACGGGTCCCGGTCACAACGACACAGCGACGGATACCGGTCCCGGGACAGATACCGGTCACAGCGACGGGTCCCGGTCACAACGACACAGCGACGGGTCCCGGTCACAACGACACAGCGACGGATACCGGTCACAGCAACGGGTTCCGGTCGGGAGTTGCTGCTGTCTTGCCTTTGGCAGCAGGGATCTTGGCGTTGCCGTTTGCAGCCTTGGGCCTGCCGTTCGGGGCCTTGGGCTTGCCGTTCGTTGTCTCCCCTTGCCCTTCGGAGCCTGCCCTGCCGTTCGGGGTTTGCCGCATGCGATGATGAAGCTTCGGCAGCGCTCAAAAGCGTTATCCGATACTTTGAGGGTCCTCGCCGTCGAGGCCTACGACTGCGACGTCAAAGAGGTCCTCGCTGTCGAGGCACGACTGCGACGTCAAAGAGGTCCTCGCCCTTGTTCTTGGCATAGCGCTTCGGCCGTTGGATCCGGTGGTGACGGGGATGATGATCTCGTTCTACGTGTACCCCTCGCCATTCTGCTCACGAGCTACATCAGCGGCGAGGCCAGAAAGGTCCTGGCACCATTGGTGGGTGGCGTAACGGGCGGGGTTGCGGTGAACAGCGCCGTCGCAGCCTTTGCCGCAGGCGACGATGAAGCTTCGGCAGCGCTCAAAAGCGTGATCCGATACTTTGGGGGACTCGAGGCCTACGCTACGACGCTGGACGGGCCAGCCCCAGCTGACCGAACTCGAAATGAGCTGGGTGGAGGAACTGAAGCTCACAACAGGACACGCCAACGGCAAGCGCCGACTTGACGCCGCCCCGCTCGCTACGTCGTGCCTCTCTCCAGTAGCGTTGGCATCTGACTCCCACCGCTGCAACTTCTGCCCGCCAGCCCTGCATCTCCCGCCCAGGGCCTTCCGCCGAACCGGACTCGGATTCGGACTCAGACGACGACAACAACGACATAGTCCCCCTCTCCCACGACATAGTCCCCTCTCCCGCCACCGCGCCGCCGTCACCGGAGCCCGCCGGGGACATGGTGGCCATTCTCCATTGCTCTGTTCCGCACCCTCGACTCTGTCGTGATACCGCCGCTGTTGCCGTTACTACGACACCGGGGTTTGTGTTCCCTGTCGACATGGACCAGAACATTGAGGGTCTCAAGCAGATCATCCACATGGGCGACAGCGGCAAGGCAAGTTGGGCGGAACGGCAACCTTCTGGGATTTGGGTTCTGCGGGGGAACGGGGGAGAGGGCCGGTGTCGTGGTTGGCGTCATCGAAAGGGTTTTCCATGTGGTCTTGCATGTCGGTGGGCGACGATCGAGCTTCCGATGTCGCCAACGTTGCATGAGAAAAGTATAAAAGATAAATAGGACAATGCAGGTGGAGTGGTGGTGGTGATAGACCGAGCGAACGAGCTGTCGCGATGAGAGAAATGTACAATGCAGAGATAAAATGTACCAAAAATACAGATAATTCAGGAATGTGGCACAAGGGCCCAGAGTGGAGCGAACTGTCGACATGAGAACATGAGAAATGATGCAGAGTGACGATGAAAAAAGACTACAGAAGAATTAATTATATAGTTGTGCAGGGTGGACCAAAATCCAACACGAACGAGCGAACGAGCCAACGAGCGAACGCAACAAGATCCCTGGGCGCAGCTTGGCCCACGTCAATCTCCAGGAGGTAGTCGGCCATGTTGTTTGGAACAGAAACGAGGTGCACTTAGTGCACGGCTGCTCGGCGATGGGGCGGTTGTGCCGCAGATCAGCCAGGAGCACATCACCGGGTCGGCGTCGGAATTCCAGACTATTTGCCATTGTCCCCGCTACACTTGCTGGTACGAGACCCCACCCCATAAAGAACCACCATACTATGCATAGCGCTCTGCCTAAAGTACTGTCATATATGTATCACTGCCCTTTATCCCTCTTCTCGTAGTGGCACTTTAGTACTACGGGGAAGGAAAGCCGGCCTTCCAACTCGATGTGTTTTGCCTGGCTCAGGGAGAGAAAGAATGTATCCATTCCGGTCGCGAAGCTCCGTCGAGGAACTGGTTTGCTCTTTGGGGACAGGGCTTCGGCAGGCTGCGATGCTGCGAAGAGCGACGAGGCGCGATGAAGAGACGCCATGCGACTCTGATTCTTCCGCATATTCTTTATCCGCTGCCGTTCGGTCCGAGTCGCAATAAGCATCAGCGTCCGACCCGTTAGGGCCACTTGCGGGTGAGACAGGTACGCCTAACTTCTTGAGTGCCGTTACCGTCTTCCGTGGGGATTTGCTGTATAATACCGGTCTCCTCCCACTCGTCGGGGTTGAACGTCTCGGGGCAGTACCACCCACAGACACGGCTCCAAAGGTGGATGTCGGCCTTGTTGCGTCCGATCAACGAGTATTGGGGGGAGTTTTGGCGGGAGGACGAGTGTTGGCGGAAGGTCATGATTTCTTGGAGTAAGAGTTCGGCGAGGACGGGGCTGAACACGATGGTGCACCTGCCGTTGGAGTGGACAAAGGCGGGAAAGTACTCGCCGTCACTGTGCGGAGCTTGGCTGGACTTGCTACGTCCTTCCCTTCGGCGTCAACCGCCGTAGGTGTTTCGGATGTGGCGAGCACTGCCAATGCTCTGTTATGGCAGAGCCCGAGGGTCAGCTCCACGAGCAGAATCTGCAGAAGCAGATTGCCGACGACGAGTCCATGCGCGAGGTGGCCAAGATCAACGTGCCTCCCGGACAAGTCGTGTCGACCTACACCCCTACGGCCACGGCGTCCTCCTCCGGCACCCCCGCTGTCTCCGGCTTCGCGTCCTCCTCGCGTCCGCCTGCTCCTCCTGCTCGGGCCCCTTGTCGCGACTCCCCCGAGTCGCCCACTCGTCCTCGTGCCCCTCGTCTCGACTCCCCCGAGTCGCCCACTCGTCGGCGCCCTCGCAGCCCCTCTTCCGAGGATGGTGCTGCCCCCGAAAGCTTGTCGATGGCCCAGGAGCGCGCTGCCAAGCGTGCTCGTCGTTGAGCTCTCTGTTCGACCTAGCCTGGCCTGGTGGATCAATTTCTTCATATATATATTTGCAGTGAGCCCTGGTGTTGTGTTTTGTTCTATAGTCGTAATGCCCGGAAATGCTCTTTTAATGTTGGTTTATGTATGACATGTCCTGTCCAGTGCTAGCAGAACATGTAACGACGTGGATAGATAGCAAGTAACTCGAGTGGCATAGCAAGTAACTCGAGTGGTCTTGGTTATACGAGCGTACTGAATCCAAACTTTAGTTCTCACTATGCATAGCCCTCTGCGCCTGATTTACTTGGATGTATATAACCTCTTCTCGTAGTGAGCCGCTATCAGTCCTGAGGCCCATAAAGGGCCTCTGTGAGCCGGCGGCCCTCCTCATTCATCCTCTCCACCTCGAGAAGCATCCGTTGCCTCCTCTGCTGCTCGAAAAGGGGGTCTGCGACAGAGGGGATGGTGCACGGGTGGTTGACTTCTTCGCACAGTACGCAGCTGTGGGTCAGGCAAGGTCCCACGTAACATTTGGTTACTCACGATCCATCGATATCACCCGCAATGCCGACTGGGTCCGCGCCAGTCCTGCCCCAAACCTGGACCGGCGCAAAGCAAACGAGGCCGTGCTCTTGGCACCTCGTACACTCGCCACGGTCATGGTGGTGGACATTGGGGGGGTAGGACTGCGACGTGGCCGCAAGATTGACATACTTGTGACCCGTCGAGGACGTAATGCTGTGCAACAGGGCCAGCGCATGACGGCTGAACAGCTCTTCAATGCGAGCACGCACCCAGGCCGGATCGAGTGTCGCCGCAGCGGCCGCACGGTCAACCAGGTACTTACAGTTAGCGCAAGGTCCTATGCCTGCACTTACCACCCAACCGTTGTGCGACAAGTCGATCGGACGCGCCAGACACTGCCGTTCGTCGCCAGCAGGGGGCCGAGTCTCCTCGTGCGCCGGGGGGACATCCACCCGATGCTCCTCAAGTGAGCTGCGCTAATGCCTGTGAGCCTTGGAGTATATTGGTAAGCCTACAGGGATAATGTTCCTTGGATCGACGTTGAAGACTGCAATGGTTAGCACTATTACCGCTGTAGAACTTACAGGCCATGCTGAGTACTGTTGGGGGGACTGAATGGGTACTGCAAGCTAGGAGAATGCAATTGGTCGTCTGCTTATAGCCTGTTCTCGACGTGAGAGAGGCCAACGAGGGTGAATGAGACGATGACTGTGGGAACCATCCAAGTGTGAGAAACACTCCTGTGGCGGCACAAAGACGATGGGTGAGAAATACGTGTGTGTGGATGCACAAAGAACCAGCTGTCCGTGTGTGGCTGCGCAAAGGAGCTGTCCTTGTGTGTGACGCACAATAGACATCATCCCAGCAGATCTGAATCATGATCTGGACAATGACGACAAGCATACAGCTGGCATCCCCATTGTGCACACACGCTGTCCCGGACTGCCTTTACTGTACGTCCTAACAGATTGCGCGGCTGGCAAAGCGCCGTCTACTGTGTCACACATTTGTTTTCCATCACCCCTCGGTGTGTTCCATCGCCCCTCCGTGACAGCGACCTCGGCAACGCCCGCGTTGAGGATTACTTTGTCATGGACAATTACAAGTATTGTACGGGTGAGGAGAGTCCAGATGCGATGGGGAAGTCGGCGCGGTCAATGAACAAAAATCGGGAGAAAAGGGTGAGTACAAGAGATGCCACAGTCGGCGGCTAGGATGTGAGTGTGTGGATTGGCACCTCCGTCCCTTGGGGCTGTTCCAGTGGCGCAATTTGCATCGGGCACAAAAAGCAGCTAAACAACGCTGGCGGTCGTTCGGTGTGCTTCTCACACAGCACAATAAAACAGAGAGCACGAATAACAGCTGCCGCCCTGTCCGTCCTCGTTTCACACACACAGAACACACACACATAGAACGCAACAAAACAACAAGGACAAAGAACAGCTCCTCAACAATGCTGTTCTCGTGGGACAATAGATTTGTACGTCGGGCGTCTCACAAAACAAGCGCGGACAACAGTCGTGCGATCGGCGGGGTGGGTTGGAACCAACAATCGCCTTTTTCTGTTGTGCGCCCGGTGGCGACTCTTGTCGCGGCCGATGATGTATAAACTCTACCATTCGTTACACCTTTTCCCCAAGCCAGTCTGTTCATCATGTCGTGTAAGTCGTGCTCTTGCCCGCTTTCATACTCACGTAGCCGCAGGGTTCGAAGTCGACCCGAGAAACATTATTCCTGTAAGACCATGTTCATCTTGTCACCGGCGAGGCCCCGCGACCTCAACGCAGAGGAGTGGAGAGTAGGTTTCATCTTGAGCGTCTGGGGCTGACCTTAGCACCTCATCGTGAGGTCGATGGAGGAGGCCCGCAACCCGGTCGGCATTCGCTTGGACATTCGCAGTTGGGAGCGCCGTGGGATGCTGGCGGTCTTCCACAGCGTGACGGACGAGGGAGAGCCTGTAATTCATCTCCGTGGACCCGTCGATGGCCTCGGCGGTCCAAACCACAGCGCTTGCCGGCGCTGCCAGCAAAAAGGCCTCGTCTGCTGGTCCTTGGTGCACCTTGTCGGCTTCCACGTCGCCGGACCTGCTGGACCGTGAGTATACACAGTTTACGGCAGCTGACCAGCAGATGCCTCATGTGTTCCGATGCCGCTGAGGACTGCTTGCGACCGTTTGCGCTAGTGTCGGATTTGGTGGTCTGATTTGGGGGTCCGAGAGTTTGTAGGGCACGATGATCTATGCAGGCGCACATCCTTTCTCGCCCACATCCAGTGAACCCTTGTGCCGGTGCGTGTGCGGCTTGGCATAAGTGTGTGTGTGTGCTCATTGGGACGTCTGTCCACTATCCCACCGCTCCGGCCGGCCACCGCTCCGGCCGGCCACGCCGTTGTGATGACCTCCCCCGACACCCTCGCCTTCGACACTGTTGCCCTTGTGATGACCTCCCGCCCTCGACACCCTTTGATACCTGTCAAAGTCAGTTTTTCAGTTGCACTCGTGTTAGTTTTTCTCAGTTCTCTGCCGCAAAGTCGGGTTATCACTTGGTGTTTCAGTTGTCTGCCGTAGGAAGATCAAAGAGCGGCCCAAAGTCCGCCCAGAGTGCGAAGCGACAGTCCGAGTGGGAACCCACAGTGCGAGGATGCCCCCAAAGGGCGCATACACCGTTTGCATCATCAGTCCGAGGCGTACACCGTTGCGTCATCCGTCCGGCGCGTAGTCATCAGTCCGGCGCGTACACCGTTCGCGTCATCAGTCCGTCTCAGACCACAGCTGCCTCCGCCTCAGATGAAAAATTCCCACTCACCGCAGAGCGTCGCCGAATGGTGGAGAGGAGGGTGGAGATTCCGGTAGGCTAAGCGCGACGGCGACGCTTCCCCCGTCGGTCTTGCGCTGCCTCGGCTCGCAGCAACCCCCGTCCCGAATGCTCCTTGCGCTCGTGACACTCACTTGCAAGGAATGGACAAACGAGAGGGCTGATTTCTGTGGTCCGCGATGAGCTCCAATGCATAGACTCCTAGATGTTGCTCCTGGAGCGCTTATGGGGGCGGGATATATCATCCTCCGAGTCAAGCGAGAAGGACGACGAGTCATGTGTCGCCTTGAGGCTGGCGTGGCGCTCGCGCTCGCGCTCCTCGTGCTGGCGGTCGGCCTCGCGGCGCTCGGCCCTGCGGCGCTCGAGGTCTCGCTGAAACCCTATCTCGTCAGCATCCTGCAGGAAGACTCTCAAGAACAGTTACTCACAAAACATGGCTTCAGTGGCGTTTTCCATGTTCTCGTCGAGGACGCCAAGGTGGTATTGAACATGATGGAACGCCAGTTGGAGAGGAAGCAGCGACTCGGGCCTGAAAGGTGGCATGTCGCTCATAATGGAGATGAGTCTGTTTCTTCCCGCCTCTGTCATAGCGAATGGCAATGGCTCCTGCTTCATTTGCTCGCGGAAGTCCTGGTGGAGGGCACGCACGTTGTTGGCGTCAAGGTTCCTGCTGTAGGTCAGCAGGAACTGGAGGAGGCGGGCGGCGGCGGCGTCGCCCACGGCCTTGTCGCGCTCGGCCTTGTCGCGCTCGTCCTTGAGGTCGGAGAGCTCGTTCTCGAGAGCGGCAATGCGGTCTTCCCGCTCCACCACGTCACGGGGGATCTGGTGTCAGCATACTCAATGTGAGAATGCGCACATCACCGTCCGAGTCCGAGTTTGAGTTTTGGGTGGACGGCATGGTAGGATACGGTGTGGAGAAGAGTATGACGATAAGAGTGGAGAAGAGTTTGATGAGAAGAGTGGAAAGAGAGCTTACACCAGTAAAGGCGGTGGCAATCCTCAGGACGATGTCGTGATCGAGTCCGCAAGCCCTCCGAGTTGCGCCCTCCGAGTCGCAAGCGAGCAGACACGCCCGGCTGCCAATCGCTATCCATAGCGCAATCTCCTGCGTGTCTGTAAGACTTCCTGCACACGAAGAGGACAGCACAGAAAAGCTCCAGGCCTTTATTGATCGAGGGCTCGACAACCACGGACGAGGATAACAAGAGAACGGGCAGGAGGCAGAAGCGGACCGCGGGCATCGTCGGGTGTCGAGGGGCCTCATTGGGAGGGGCTGCAGGGCGCAGGGTGTGCAGGTGGGGGGCGGGAATGGTCTGGCGTCGGAGCCACTGTCGTAATGAGTTTGTCTGAGGCCATGAGTTTGTACCCAGTGTCGCAGCCCGAGACCGACGTCGTCTTGTTGAAGCGAGGTCCCCTTGATCGACAAGAGTCCGTGGCCATTTAATGGAGGGGAGTGAATCGAAAGAATGAGTCTATAGGTTCGTGTTAGCAAGCAAGATGGAGCTCAGGCTTTGACCTACATCCACAGGCAGTCCGAGTCAGGATGCAAGTCCCAAGCTGGCGACGAAAGTGGCGAGCCCAGGCAATGGCAGCAGCAAAAACCCAGCCAAAGGGTGGTCTTCGGGGGAAGAAGCGTGAAGAAGCGTCCCGCGGCGTCGAGTAGAGGCTTTCCTCTATTCCAAGACGCCAAAGGTGCCACCATGGCGTGGTCGGAGCCGGAGCCAGAGCCAGAGCCCATGAGGCGTGTCTTGGGAGGTGTCCGTGTCAAGTGACGGCCATGCGCAGCAGCAACGCGCGCGGCCGTTTCGAGCTGTGGGAGCTGTGGGAGTTGTTCGTGGCCACGGGCCATAGTTCCGCAGGGAAAGTGCCGAGTGCTGATGAACGAGTGGACGAGGAAGACGAGGGATGCGCCGAGGCGATGAACGAGTGGACGAGGAAGACGAGGGGATGCGCCGAGGCCAAGACCAAAGGCGCGGCAGCGGGACAAGATGTCGGTCCCTCCAAGGCGAACGGCGCCGACCGCTCGCGGACGACTGTGAGAGTCGCTCCCAGGCTGCCGAGGTTGCGGGAGAGTGCTTCAGGTAAGCGTTCTCCGCCAGAGTGGGTCGGTCTCAGACTCACCATCACCAAAGTATGCCTATCCGCGTCCTCGGCCGCGCGCTGCGCTGAGGGCCGTCGGGGGCGGAGCTGAAATGCTGGCGGATGACGGAGGGGCCATCGGCGTCGTCGTTGTCGCCGGAACGGACCTGGGTATCTAGGTGAAGTGCGATGTGGTAAAGTACGATGCAAGATCTTTGTGGTAAGCCCACCATGTCCACCACGAGCGGGACCATATGACGCGATGTGACGTGTCCAATGACATCATGGCACATGGCAGTCAGACACCACGTGGTTCCAGGGCCTCCACCGGCCACCGCCGATCGCCGATCTGGTCCATGGCTCCACTGTCCACTAGGCCACTATCTACTACTTGCGCTCCAGTATATCCCTACGCTAAGAGTCTGATCCTGGCGGCCAGACTTTACACGACGCGCTGCTATTTTGGCGGGCAACAAAGTGAACTTGCCGCGCAACAGACTGAGCGTGGCAGTGCCGTAAATGCGGCATGGAACACTACTACTAAATAGGTCGCAACAACTGAGCCTCATCCCAGTCTTCCAATTTCACTCCATCTAACGTTGATATCGAATGCTGCATGGAAGCTATACTACTACGACGCCTTTTCGCGAAAGGCCGCACCGTGGACGCGGTACTTCTTCCCGAGCGCCTGCTTGATCTTGGTGTCGAGTACGTAGCCGTGGTCGGCGCCAATGTTCTCCACAATGTCCGTGTTCCACTCGTCGAGGTCCATAATCTTGTTGATGAGGAAGACGGGCAGCTGTTTAATGTTTGCGAGCGGCGCGCTGTGATCGTGGGAGCCATGTTCAAGTGTGGCCACTTGCTCGCCGCCTTCATTAGCGCGCATGGTGATCGTGTGTGGACAGCTCTTGTACGAGCAGCGGTACCGGCTGCGCGACGTCCGCGACAGGACATACGGAAAGTCGAGCCCCTGGTTGAGGCTGTCGAGTGCTGCGGGACGCGTGACGACGCCGAGATTGCGTGGCCAGGGAAGGCTGCTGTTCGGGCTGACGGCTTCATCTGGAAGCGGGGGCTGGGGAGCATCGGCGCTCGGTGCTGGAGCCGCCTTTTTGGATTCTTGGAGCTTGATATACTTGCGGAGATGGGCATCGAGGTCGAGCCTGGCCGCTTCCGACTCTGCGCTTGGAGGTGTCTTGCGTCGGCGTCGGCGCGGTGCAGGGGCCTCGGGCGTGCGGCGCGGTGCAGGCGTGCGCGGAGAAGACGGCTCGGCGGGGACCTCGGACGGGGGCGTGCGGGACACGGGGGACGCGGCGTGTTGGACCAAAGCGATGAGCTCTTTGCGCAGCTTGCGTTCATCCCCCCACGTCACGTCGCTCGACCCCTCGCGACTACTGCGGTCGGGAGAAGGCGAGGGCCTGCGGCGCGCGGGGCGCTGACGACGTGCCTCTTCTTCCTCATCCATGTCTTCAAGCCACTCCATGTCGTCCGCAACCGCATCGAGCACGGGATCGTCGGGGATATAGTACGAGCGCACCGACCCAAAGATGTCGGTATAAAGGCGCCGGACGTGTCGGACGCCGTCGAGGTATACCTCGGGCCCGAAGTCGTCGTCGTCGTCGTCGTCGTCGGGAGGCGGCGGGGCCTCCTCGACGGGCGGAAGGCCGCGCGGTTCGACGGGGGTAAGGGAGCGCGACAAGCTCGGGGACGGATTCGCGTCGAGCCTTGTTTCCATTGCGATAATACCATACGGGTCGTCTTCGTCATACTCGTCCTCGTCGTCAAAGCCGTTGGACAGGTCGGGGGACTCGCACGACCACTCGCGGGGAGCTTGTGCGGGGGGAGGGGACGCCATGGCGGGAGCCGGATACAGGCGATGCAACGAAACAAGAGTGAGGAAGTGAGATTGATGCAACGAAACAAGAGTGAGGAAGTGAGATTGATGCAATGAAACAAGAGTGAGGAAGTGAGATTGTCGATGCGACGAAAGCAGGGAGGGAAGACAAGAAGATCGTGTGCTCCGAGAGGGAGGGAAGACAAGAAGATGGTGTGCTCCGAGAGGGAGGGAAGACAAGAAGATGGTGTGCTCCGAGTCAGACCTGCACACACACACACACACGCACACACACACATATACATACATACAATTGACCGGGAAGTACTGCGTGCATACCAGGTACCATATTACCACTGCACATACACGTCGCTTCCACGCTGTGGCGCGACAGCGAGCTGGCAGTCCATGGCACCTTTTTTTTCGACGACAGAGACGACGACGGCGACGAAGGACGGCGGACACAAAGTTCGGGGACAAAGTACGAAGGCGGATTTTTAGGACGAGAGGACGACACACGGATGAAAACGAAGACGAAGACGAAGACGGAGACGGAGACGAAGACGGAGACGGAGACGAAGACGAAGACGAAGACGAAGACGGAGACGAAGACGGAGACGAAGACGGAGACGGACGAAGACGGCTACGCGTACCTCGAGGAGTCGATGTGCAAGTCGGCGAGACGCTCGAGATCGTTCATAGACGCGTACCGCTGCTTCGGGTGACGCTTGGAGCCCTCGCGGCCGGCATTTCTGGCCGCACCGTGGCAGGTGAAGAGCGTGACGACGAGCCGCGTTTTGAGGTCCTCGGGATCGAGCGCGCGGACAAAGTGGGGCAGCAGCGAGACCTGGAAGAAGATCACCGAACCTGATCGATCATCAGCGGACTCAACGACGCGAGACGACGACGCGAGACGACAACACGACGAAGACAACGCGCGAGAACAGAAGACAATGCTCGAAACCTGCCTGGCTTCATCTCAATCTCCACGTTGAGTGTCGGGTGAGATGACCTGGACGTCGTAGCGCTCGCGGATCGTCTCAAAGTGGTGCCGGCGACGCTTGGCGCTGCGAGCGCGATGGCGGCGGACTTTGCGGGCTTTCATAATGGCGACGGGACGGGGGGGAAGGGGGAGGGGACGGAGACGAGCACGAGGACCGAGGACACGAGGACCGAGGACGCGAGAACCCGAGGACGCGAGGACCGAGGACCAAGGACGCGAGGACGCGAGGACCGAGGACCGAGGACCAAGGACGCGAGGACGCGAGGACCGAGGACCGAGGACCAAGGACGCGAGGACGCGAGGACCGAGGACCGAGGACCAAGGACGCGAGGACGCGAGGACCGAGGACCGAGGACCAAGGACGCGAGGACGCGAGGACCGAGGACGCGAGGACCAAGGACCGAGGACGGAGGACGCAGGACGCAGGACGCAGGACGCAGGATGCAGGACGCGAGGTCGGAGGATGGAGGATGCGAGTATGACGACGAGCACGAGGACGCGAGGACGCGGGTCGGAGGATAGAGAATGGAGGACGTGAGAATGGAGGACGTGAGAACGAGGTGAGAACGAGGATGAGAACGAGGACAGTACCACAGCCGGCGTTTCGGCGTCTCGGCATCCGCTCCACCTCGGCGCGCGTTTCCACGCAACGGCAATAACGCAAGATCAGGAACAGCGCTAAGAGGAATCAGCTGCCCTATAGTTGCGACATCACTGCCACATGCCGAACGGGTGGAAACCTGGCATGTAGCCGGGAAGACGGCCCGGGAGATGCCCGGCCATGGGGTATTGTTGCTGCTCGAGGAATGCGATGCGGCGGCGAGCGGAGGCCAGCTGCGCCCCCAGAGCGGCCAGCTGCTCCTCGAGACTCGCGATGCGCCGAGCAGCCTCTGCCTGTTCCTTCTCGAGATATGATACCCGTAGGCGACGCTGCTCGGCAGCCTGTTGGGCATTCAGACGTCGATCGCGCTCGCGGCGAAGGTCCACTCTGACTCTGGATATCGTGTCGCGCTCGCGGCGAAGTTCAGCTTGGAGTCTGGATATCGTGTCGCGCTCGGCCCCCTCAGGTGGCGGCGACATCGGGGCGGCAGTTGCGGAGGACCGCGGGGCAGTTGCGGAGGACTGCGGGGCAGTTGCGGAGGACCGCGGGGCAGTTGCGGAGGACTGCGGGGCAGTTGTGGCGGGCCTCGAGGCAGACTTTGCTACTGTCTTTGGGGCAGACGTCGCGGCGGGCCTCGAAGCGGACTTTGCGGCTGGTTTTGGGGACGAGGGTTCCGGTTCCGGCGTGGATATATCAACCGCCGCCCGATGGTTCGAGCACCTGGCAGTCTCCAGTCCGTAAGGCGCTGTGCGCCGCGGTGTCCGTGTTCTCCGTGTCCGTGTTCTTTTCCATAAGACGCCGAGCGTCACCAGTAACTCGTAAGGCGCCGATGCGCCGCCGGTTGTGCCTCTCAGTTCGAGCACCTGGCGTTGTACTAGTCCTTGTCCGTAAGGCGCCGTGCGCCATCTGTATCTGTAACTCGTAAGGCGCCCTTCTCTGTAACTCGTAAGGCGCCCTTCTCTGTAACTCGTAAGGCGCCCTGCGCCGCCGGTTGTGCCTCTCAGTTCGAGCACCTGGCGCTGTCTGTAGTGGTATCGAACGCTGGCGAAGGGTGCCGTCTCGAAACTCGGAAGACAGACGACAGGATGGAGCGTCCTTGGTGTCCCGTTGACTGTGAGTGTAGACTGGTAGGCGAGCTAGGCGAGTGAAGGTAGCGGTCGCCGGAGGCACTGAGACCCCTGTGGACGACGGTTGCATGCGCTTTTCGGCGTCCGGCGCCGAAGCCGCCGCACAGCCGATCCAAGAAATGTGCGACTAATCCACACATAGCGGAAAGATGTGACGAAGCGGGAGAAGACTTGTGTCTCCGTGTTGACTTGTGTCCGCGGACTCCGTGTCCGTGGACTCCTTGTCGGTGAGTGGGTTGCGTCTGCGTCTGAGTAGTGACAGGCGGTATTCCGAGGGCGCATGATAGGATTCCCACGTTTGGGCTCCGCTCGAGAGTGCAGAGGGTTGTTTTGTTCGGACAAGGAGGTGGGGTGGTTCGGACACGGGGGACGCGGTGGCGGGGAGGACACGTTGATCAGTTGGCTAGCTCGCACAGGCAAGACATTGAGCGCAAGATTGAGCGCAAGACAAGGAGAGGACATCTGGTCGAGCATGTGTGAGGGCGTTAACCTAGGTATACCTAGGTTGCCGCCCGAATGTCAGTGGAATCTTGAGAGTCGACTGGGGATGGAGAATGAGTGGGGAAATGATACCGTGGGGAGGCGGTGTGGTGGCTTGACTTGGAATAGAATCAAATAATCAAATGAGGCGCTGCGCGCCTTCTTGGGCGCCTAATTTCTTTTCCAATGGGACACTTCTCGATGGGACACTTCACAATGGGACACTTACACAATGGGACACTTACACAATGGGACACTTACACAATGGGACACTTATCGATGGGACACTTATCCATGCAACCGCATACCTCACTGCTCGATACCTCACTGCTCGATACCTCACTGCTCGATACCTCACTGCTCGATACCTCGCTGCTCGATACCTCACTGCTCGATACCTCGCTGCTCGATACCTCGCTGCTCGATACCTCGCTACTCGATACCTCGCTGCTCGATACCATGCTCCTCGATGCCGCGGCGATGAACCTCCGGTTGACACTGTTGAGGTTGTGAGTGGAACAAAACGCGCCTTCTGAGTGTCGCCACCGACTGCCGATCGTTGCGCAGATTGCGCAGAACAAGAAGCAGAGACTGAGACAACAAGCAAAGACGAGACGATATGACACATCCGGAAAAGCATTGTGCATGCAGAGTCATGTCTATGCCACACGAACACAGTCTTTGAAATGCCACATTGATCGGCATGCTTGATCGCTGCTCAACTTGTAACTTTACAGTGCTCAAACGCACTTTACAGTGCTCAAACGCACTTTACAGTGCTCAAACGCACTTTACAGTGCTCAAACGCACTTTACAGTGCTCAAACGCACTTTACAGTGCTCAAACGCACTTTACAGTGCTCAAACGCACTTTACAGTGCTCAAACGCACTTTACAGTGCTCAAACGCACTTTACAGTGCTCAAACGCACTTTACAGTGCTCAAACGCACTTTACAGTGCTCAGACACAGGCCTTTGTCTTCAACCAACGCAGCCTCAATATGCCTCCCGACAAGCACTACAAGCCTCACGACCAGCAACTCAATGCCGCCGCCGAGCTCGATGGGGTGAAGGCAGGTGAGCAGCCCGACGACCGCGTGCAGCCCGACGAGCGCGTGCAGCCCAAGCAGCCCGACGAGCAGCAGCCCGACGAGCAGCAGCACGAGCAGCAAGCCGAGCCCACCGAGCTCCAGCAACAGTCGGACAAGCGCGTGCCGCGTCCCGAGCAGCCCGTCGACACGCCCCAGCAGCCCCAGGAGCTCAAGCAGGCCCTCGACACACTCGAGCAGCCCGCCGCGATACTCGAACAGGCCCTCGACACACTCGAGCGCGAGCTGCCCAACGAGCAGCGGGAGCAGCCCGCCGACATGCTGGTGCAGTGTGAGCACCGCCATGAGCCCGCCCCCGATGCAGTCTGACGCCCACAGGTGCCCCCGACTCGCCGTGGCCCTGGCCGCCGCCCTCGCTCTCGCCCTGGCCCTCGCCCTGGCCCTCGCCGTCGGCCTCGCTCCCCTCTGACGGCTATTTCGACTACGCGGGCGTGGGCGCGGGCGTCGACGACGAGGACAATGAGGGCATTGCTGGCTACGACTGCGAGGACAACAAGGGCATCGTCGGCTACGACTGCGAGGACAACAAGGGCATCGCCGGCTACGACTGCGAGGACAATGAGGGCATCGCCGGCTACGACTGTAAGCAGCAAGTGGTGGATGCACAATCTGACCCCAGACAACTCGGACACTGAAAAGTCAGCGGCCTACTCGGTCGATGATGACTGTGAGTGAAGCCACAAGCTGGAAGCTGACGCTACAGGTGTCCAGCGCAAGCGCAAGCGCTCGGCGAGCCCTCTTATCGAGGGGGACGAACACGACCGTCGTGACGCGATTGCAGCGGCCAGGGGCAAGGGAAAAGGACGTGGGTCTGGGAACCGCCCAGGCGAGTAGTTCGTAGCCCATGTGTTCATAGGCTCTCTGCCCGTCGCCCCTGCAGATGCACGACTGCGAACAATGAAGGCGCAGGTGTGCAAACAATGGAGTTGCAGGTGTGCAAACAATGGAGGCGGAGGTGTACTCGTCACGCCCAGCCGTCGAGAGCCGCAGAGCCGTCGAGAGCCGCAGAGGCTGCCTCTCCTCAGACGTGTGTTGGCCACGACGACAGTGATCTGCACGGCACTTCGGTGGTACGAGTTGTGGCGCTGCATCAGAGTGACTCGGCACTGCAGACGTGACTGCCAGTGTACAGACGAGACTGTGAGTGTACAGAAGTACAGAGTTGCAAATGTGCGTCGACTCTTGTTTCCTTCCTCTCCCCATCCCTGCAAAAAAAAAAAAATGCCGTCTTTGTACGTCGCCCTCCATGATAGAGCTGACCACCAGCGAGCACACAGACGACGAGCGCGACTTCGAGCTGCCCACCACCAGCGACGTCAATGGCGAAGCCATTGACGGAGCTCACGACAACATCAGTAACGTCGACTACACCCACTCCTCGGACTATGACGCCGACGTCGAGATGGACACGCCCCTCGCGCAGATTGTCGAGCACGAGCTGCCGGTCACCCAGGTCGACCATGAAGCGTGATCTCTCAATTATTTGCACTCTTCTGACACCAGGCCTGTGGATGAAGTCCGCCAGAACGTTATGTACCTTCAAGAGCAGAACCGTCTCCTGGTTGAACTCCTGCACACCGCTGTGGCGTCCAACTCCAACATTCTCACCTCACTCAGTCGGACCTTTTCCACCATCGCGGAGAAGGACACACGCGCCAACGAGGCCGCTCAGGCCATCGTGCGCCGGGGTGACATGGTTGTCCAGCAGGCGGCGCAGCGTATCCACGCCGCCGAGGCCCGCGCCACCGCCGCCGAGGCCCGCGCCACCGCCGCCGAGGCCCGCGCCACCGCCGCCGAGGCCCGCGCCGCTGCCGCCGACCGTCGCGCCGACCGCGCCGAGACCGCCATTAAAAATATCATGGCCGAAATCAAGGCGTTCATTACCCGTAGTAACCACAACGTCATCTTCCGCCGCGATGGGGAGGAAAGGACGCCCGTGGACGACCTCCTGAGCCTTCGCCAGGAGCACAGCCGCTTCGTCCGCCGAGTCTTTGACCCTAGTATCACCCACCCTGCCGATGACGACGACGAGGAAGCTTAGGCTGCTACCTTGTACCCCGGGATGCATTTGTTTTTTCCCCTCCATCTGATTAAAGGGCTTGGAGATCCGCTTCTCGGTGGGTGTGTGCGTGTGTGTGTGCTCGTGTGTGGGCAATATTGTACACGTCCATTGTCGAGTCGCATATAGCCTGCGGTTGCCATCGGGCGTTGCGTGCACTGCATGTGCGCGTGCAGGTCTTGCGGCGAGCAGGTCTTGCGAGGAACACACGCCACAGTTGATCCGCATCCTCACCTGCATCCTAATTCTCGATCGCTCTGTTGTATCAAATCCCTGTCCCCCCCACCCATTTGTGAACCACATTGGAAGAGTATGCGTACAGCTGTCGCAGTCGCCTCCGTGGCCTCCGCTCTTTGTTGTTGTCCTCTCCACTTGTTATTGTCCTCTCCATCATCCCCGTTGTCTCCTCACCATCTCCATGAGCGACCCCGACCCAACTGCGCCCCCCAGGGCCTCAGCTCCACCCTCGAGTCCGCTCGCAGCCAAGTCCTCCGTGTCGTCTGCCAACGCGGTCTCCCTTGCCCATCCATCTTCTCGAGCCCCGTCGCAAGCACCATTCGAGTCGTCGCAGTCGCAAGCTCGTTCGGACCAGACCGTTTCGCCTCCACCCGCCTGGTGGCGTTGGCCCCCCGACGGCCAGGAAGAGCCGCCCCCCGTAACGCCGACCCGTGCCGCCACACCCCCTGGAGTCCAGCTGTACCCCGACGAGACCCCAAAGTGAGTGTCAGTGTCCGGTTCTTGTCGAAATGCTCACCCCAGCACCCGCAGGCATCTGATATCCATGGGCTATGACGACGACCTCGCCGCAGGTGCAGTCCCGTCGTCCACCCCCGTGTAAGTAGACTGTAGCAGGCACCCAGCTGACAACAGCCACATGTACCAGAACATTGCCCTCAACGATACCCTCAAGCAGTACATCAAGGACAACGAAAAGCTCCAGGTCATGGACCAGCAGCTCAGGCTGATCATCGACAAGAAGCAGCACCTGCTCGACAAGGCCAACGAGACCATCGCTGCCCTCTCGGCCGAAAACCGCAAGCTGAAAGAGGAAAATGAACGTCTCGAGCACCACTGGGACTGCCTCACAAAGGCAGAGGCCACGATCGAGGGGCTCGAGGCGGAGCTTCGTACCTACAGGGAGTAGATATGTACATGCACCCGTTGCTGTGGTCTATGCAGTGGTTTGTCCCCGTTGCAGTGGTCTAGGCAGTGGTATCACCACAGCCACAAGCTACGTCTCGAGCACACAACACATTGCTCACCACAGACACATCCTTGCACCTCGACACATCCTTGCACCTCGACACATCGTCTCTCCTCTTCTCTTTTCACCATTCACCTCGCTCCAACGTTAAGATGTCCCTCGCCCAGCAGCTTCTTGCTGCCATTCACACTGGCATTTACCCCCCCGCCCCGCCCGGCGGGTACCGCATGCCTCCTCCCCGCGCTGGACCGATCCCTGAGCGGACCAACAACAAGGCCTTCCGCATCACCAAGGTCTGCAGGCCCGACCTTCTCGACCCCACCCGTGGCATGGTGAGCAGCACCTTGCCACGCTTGCTGACCGAACCCACAGCCTCTGCTCTCCCGCGCGGTCTTTGACATTCAGGACCGTACCCCGCCGTCGATGCGCGTTTTTGGCGACAAGCTCGTGGACCTGTTCCAAGCCGGCCGCCTCGGACTCGCCTACCGCGAGATCGATGGACGTATGGTGATCTCCACCGAGGTGATGGCAGACCGCGCTGGCACGGACCCCAACCACGGCGCCTGCATCCGCTGCCAGAGCCGTGGAAAGCTGTGCTTTGTCCCCGTTGCGCGTGCCTGCAACAACCCCCTCGCGTTGGTTGTCGACGAATCGTGAGTATCTGCCCCTGCCCACTCACACTAACTCTTGCAGGTGCGTGCTCTGCCAGCACGACCGCCAAGCTTGCAGCTTTGCCCTCGACCGCAAGAAGGGCAAGCGCTCGGTCAAGGGCCGCCGCCCTCCTCGCATCGGCGGCTCGGGCTTCTCGGCGACGCTCCTCCGCCACTTTAAGCGCAAGTCGGCTCCCCCCGGCTCCCCCTCGGTAGCTGCCTAGTGGCCCAGCTCGCCTCGGAGCCTGCCTCGTCTCGGTCTCGGTTGCTGCGTAGTGTGCATAGCACATGGCCCGTATATAGCACGTGAGATGCATGCAGGCGGATCTCTGGCTCTACACTGTACGGGATGTGTACAACAGATCGGATAACAACAACACAACGGATGCGAACAACACAACGGATGCGACCAACACAACGGATGCGAACAACACAATGGGATGCGCACAACGGATGCGAACAACAGAACGAGACTTGAGATCGAGACTGATCGAGACTTGATTGATCTACACGAAGACCGGCGACCCCCTAGGTCTGAAGATCGCGTAGCTCGGCCTCACTGTGCGCCAGCTGCACGCGCGTGGTGGCAAGCTCCCTACGGAGAACACCAACACTGTTCTCCAGGTACCGGATGCGACGCTGGTATTCCTTGACTTCGTTCTCGTGCTCCGTGCTGGTGTAAGCGATAGAACCCTTGGTACCCATGGCACCCACATTTGGCGTGCCACAAGACGCTCATAGTGGCGCGCAGACTCCTGGAATGCACGGTCCTGGATGTCACCGCTTCATAGTCAGTGCTCGCCAGGCAGAAAGGACCCACAGCTCTTCCAGCTTCTTCTGGTACTTGGCCCTGTGTGTTAGGATCGCTAGGAGCTGCCCGTGACCCACTCGAGCCTGGACTTGTGCTCGAGGTACAGAAGGTCGAGCTGCTTGACACGGTGCTCCTCGGGGCTGGAGATCAGCTTCAGCTTGAACTCCAGATCTGGGACTTGCCTGGCGTTGTCCCTGCCACCATTGTCACGGAGGATCTCCTCTACAGACTGCTCCTCCAGCTCCCGAGCGAGCTCATCAAGCTGGCGCAGGATGTTGTTGTCTGCACGCTTCTGGGCCAGCTCTTCGCGCTTGTCGGCGAGCTCGAGCTCTGCCTGGCGCTGCACCTCTTGCTCGCGCTCCATCTGGCTGTGGCAGTGAGTCTTGAAGGAAGGCATGGGCGCACGGTCACACTCACAAGGAAGACGGCGATCGGGTCGAGGGAAGGCCGGGAAAGGTGGTGGGGCTGGTTAGTGGTCGATGCACGTCGGTTGCGTTGCGCTGGTTGTGACGCGCTGCTTGACGTGCTGGTCGTGACGTGCTGGTCGTGACGCGCTGCTTGACGTGCTGGTCGTGACGCGCTGCTTGACGTGCTGGTCTTGACGCGCTGGTCTTGACGCGCTGGTCGTGACGCGCTGGTCGGTCTGGTCACGTTGGTCGCCGCTGTTCGGTCGGTCGATCTGGATGCTTTGGGTCAGCTCTGCTGGTCCGTTCGGCACGTACCGGAGGCAAAAGGATGAGGATGAATGACAAAGGAGGACGAAGAACAAAGGATGAGGAAGACTGTACGGGTGGCAAATTTCAAGGGAGCGGGTGGCAAAAGCCTACGAGCTACAAGTGGCAAAGACTGCAGCTCTGCAGTATGTGGCATGTGGCAATACGTGGCAAACGGTGATCGTGGTTGACGTGTACTCGTCCTTCTGTTTTTTGGGGGGCACAGGGAAGCACAGAGAAGCTCATAGAACGTCTGTGCTGTTTGCTCTATACTGTTTGCTCTGTGCTGTTTGCTCTGTGCTGTTCGCTCTGTGCTGTTCGCTCTGCAGATTCTGTTTCTCTTGCCGTTGCTGTTTTCCCACATGCACAGAATGAATGTTCATACGATACTAACAAATTCTCAGTGTCTGGGGGAGGATGAGATGCTGTACAATGAAGATATGGCCCACTTGTACTTGTGGAGACGAAAGGGTGGGGTACATTACAGATCAGGTGCACTGGAGAATGGGGAACGAGTACGCGTCCAGCGCGAGGTGGCACGATAGATACATTGAGGTGCCGGTTATGACGAGAAGGAGACCGAGAAGGACGAGACCGAGAAGGACGAGACCGAGAAGAACGACGAACGTGAAGGACGACGAACGTGACGGACGAGACGAGCAGGCAAGGAGGTAGAGGCAAAGCGGAGGAGGCGACGGACACTCAAACTGTTGTTAGTGCCACCTTTGCTGTGGACTCACTGGAAGGGCGGGTTCAAGAAGGCTCAAAAGGTAGGAGCAGAGGGAGGGAGGGGTGATCCGCTGTCACGGCGGCTACCCTTGCTACGCTTCCTCGGTTTCCTATGCTTGCTGTGGCTGCTCTTGTCGCTGCGGCTGTCGCTGTCCTTGTCGCTGTCGCTGTCCTTGTCGCTGTCGCTGCGGCTGTCGCTGTCCTTGTCGCTGTCGCTGCGGCTGTCGCTGTCCTTGTCGCTGCCGCTGTGGCTGCCGCTGCCGCTGTGGCTGCCCCTGCCGCTGTGGCTGCCCCTGCCGCTGTGGCTGCCCCTGCCGCTGTGGCGGTCGCTCTCGCTCTCGCTCTCGCTGTCGCTGTCGAGCTCGCTGTCGCTACCAAATGTGGGCGGCGGGGGTGGTCGCAGATCTTTTGAATGAGTTTACTCCTCCACGTTGTTGCTTACTGTCCCGGCTGTCCACACTGGAGCTGGAGCTCTCCCGAGACCGCTTTCCCAGAAGACTCTGATTGTCGTCGTCACTCTCAGGGCCTTCACCATCGGACGAGTGGTAAGCTACAAGCGGTGATGGTGCGAGCGCTGCACTCACCCACAAACTCGGCAGCCTCCCTAAATGGCACCGGATTGTCGAGTGCTACAATGTTGATTTGATTCTGAGGCAGCTTGTCCAACACGACCCGGAGCACAGCGTCGCCATGACGGTTGATAATGGCTTCCAGGTCATCCATGGTCATTTTGCCCACCTGTGTATCAGCCAGCACCCTCTCATACAGGAGTCTCACAGACTGCATCCACTCATACTCACTTGTCCATCGGAAAGCACCCTCTCAAACTTTGGTTCCTGCTTATCCTCGGGCCAAGAAACGATGCGACGACTGAGAGTGCAAGGCCTCTTCAGAACCCAACAGTTGTAGCAGGATGACAGGCGAAACTTGTGTGTTCGGGGGGTTTGCGGCGCGGGGGCGTGGTGTTTGGGGTCCTTTGACTTGACCTTGTTCTTCTTTTTCTTCTCCTTGATGTAGGTGAAAGCCTCCTTATAGCAAGGGCTTCCTTTCTGGGCGCAAGGGACACATATGAAGCATTGGTGTCTGGTGGTGTACAGTGGTTCCTTCTTATTCTTGTCGTTGCGCTTCGACCTAACTCTGAACCCTATCGCCTTCATGTCATCCTTGGAGAGCCGAGAGAGCCGAGACATTATGGACGAGGATAAGAGTGGGAGGATGACGATGAGGATGACAATGAGGATGAGGGGATGAGGGAGAGAAGTGAGGGAGAGATGTGAGGGCACGAGGATGAGAATGAGTCCAAGGATGAGAATGAGTCCAAAGACGAGAGTGGGAGGAGATGAGTAAGATAGGAAAGGTAGAGACAAAGAGAAAGAAGATATCGATAGAGGGGAGGAGCCTGCAGAGTAGGAGAAGCTGGAGTTTGGAGTAAGAAAAGTGATGAGAACCAAAATGGCAAGTCGAGTCTTTGTGTTGCATGTGTGTGTGCACAGTGCCCAAAGCACAATAGAACTCTGTGTGAACAATAACACAATAAGACTCTGTGTGAGCTGGTTTTGTGGGGGGCCGTGGTGCTCAGCGCACAGACCCACACCGGGTCTCCTAGGAAAGTAACCTCTCTACCCGGCTCGCCATAGCATCATCATTGTCGTTGTCTTCACTGTCACCATTGACAACTTCACCATTCCTCAGTACTGCCAGTCCACACTCACTTGGCATCCTCCTTCCCTCTCTACCAGAGCACCCGCCTCTGTTGCTCGTTGCTATCTTCCTTCTCGACTCTCTGCATCATCTTCTGTCTCTGTTGCCTTTTCTCGCCACCCCTTACCCCTTTGTTGCCACCCTCCAGGCTTTCCTTCTTTGTCCGCTTCAGACGGTCCTCGCCCTCGCCTCCTCACCGGGCGACCCTCCTCCTCACGCGCTGTTCTCGCTGTTGCTCTCGCTGCTGCTCTCGCTGGCAGCTCAGCTCCCATCCTCTCTCGCCTCCGGTCCTCGCTCGCCCATCCTCGTCTTGCCCATCCTCGTCTTGCCCCGCGCTCGCTGGCATCCTCGCCCTCGCTGGCATCCTCACGCCATGTCTAGCGCCATGTCTTGCGCCGACATCCCAATGGAGCTGACTGCAAAGAAGCTCCTCAGGTACGTCTTGGACAGTTGACCTGTGCTTACACAGCAGGCCTGGGATGAAAGGCTGGTGTAAGCACTCTGGGTGCTTCCACCACGGAAAGCGCAAATCCATCGGATATGTGCATGCGACATGCCACTGTGATGGCTGGACTGGACTGTGGGCCCATGTCGCACAGGACCGCTTCTGGCCGCTTTCAGAGGAAATCTGCAAGTCTCCATCATTGTATGTGTCTAAGAAGCCAGCGAGAAAGAGGCGAGCAAGTACTCACAAGCAGCCCTTTTGGGGAACAAGTCAAAACCCTGCCACCCACTCTTGCTGGCCAAAGTACATCCACTGCCTGGGATGCAATCAACGCCGAGATCATTTACAAAGGTGGTGGTGAACACCCGGCAAAGAAGGCCAAGACTGCCAAGGCGACCCCCCCGGGCAAGACCAAGACGCAACGCTCCCCTGCCACCCACCCCCGCGCCACCCGCTCCCCGGCCACGGGCAACACGCCCAACGCCCGCGCCAGCAGCCTCAAGCCCGTTCCCTCCTTTCTGGATGGGCTTGATGTGCCAGATGGCAACCTCGGCGCGCTCTACCTGTACGCCGATTTTCATTTGACTTCTATCGTCAAATACGAGCCCGGCAACTACACAGCCATTGGCAACCTGGCCAAGAAGAAGGCCCGTCTCCACCAAGACATTGTCCGCCTGCAAGCTCGCATCAACAAAGAGCATGCGCGACTCAAGCACACGGAGAGGAAACTGCAAGAGGCAGCCGGCAAGCTTCCACAGGAGGTCAAGGATGATGCGCTGCTGTTCCGGGCGGGGGTCTACTCCCTCAAAGTCTTTGGCCAGCTCCCGAACCCCACCGGAAACGAGGCTGTGGACAAACTCCTCGTCGACCTTGTTGCCAAGGAGGAGGAGGAGGACGACGCGGACGAGGACGACAACGACAGTCACAAGAATATTCACGAAAACGACGTCGAGACTTTCCTCCCACCGCTCCACAACTACCATAAGCGCTTCCTGAATATGCGTATTGCTCAAGCAGCGGTTTCGGCAGTGACTCTCAATAGGGAATGGGACAAGAAATACGAGACAGCCTACCGCCCAATCGCTGAGCTTCGTAGGAGCAAGTTTTCCTCCCAGCTGACCGCTCTCGATAAACAGGCCCAGCTGCGTGGATTGCAGGACGAGCTCGGCCAGGCCGAAGCTGCATATGACGCCGAAGCCGCATCCCTGCCCGACACCGATGACAATGTCCTCGCTCTTTTCCTGGTGGGGGCTATCGAGCTCGATACCCTCGTGACTCGTCTCGCTCCTGGCCACAACCTGTACACTTCGGCCACGAAAGCGCAAGCCGAGCAGCAGGCCCAGGCCGAGCAGCAGGCCCAGGCCGAGCAGCAGGCCCAGGCCGAGCAGCAGGCCCAGGCCGAGCAGCAGGCCCAGGCCGAGCTGCAGGCCCAGGCCGAGCAGCAGGCCGAAGCCACCAACAACACAGCGGCCACCGAGAACATTCTGGACGACGTCTGACCCGGCATTCCTGAAGACGTCTGACCCGGCGGCAACCCGATCCTGCCCACCCCCGTTGTGTCTGCATAGTGAGCATCGTGGCCGAGAGATGGACAGAGCGAGACATATGGACAACAGTGTACAGTACCTAAAGCATGGCCTTGTTTCTATACATGATGCATAGGATGTGTGTACAGAAGGGAGCAAGTAGGCCGAATGTGCGCCTTGAAGTGAAGTTGCAAGTCTGTATACGTTGGTGGGGTCGGGGGCTGCGTCCGACATCCCCGAAGTTGCCGAGGTGTTGAAGTTGAAGAGGCCAAGTTGAAAGCGGGGGAACAAACGAGAGGCTACGGGGGAACAAACGAGAGGCTACGGGGGAACAAACGAGAGGCTACGGGGGAACAAACGAGAGGCTACGGGGGTACAATTGAGAGGCTACCGTGCGAGTTGTGTCGGGTGAGTCTCGCGAGTCGGAAGTCGGATGAGTCTCGCGAGTTCGCTGGGATTAGCCTTCCTCCTTCTACCAGATAAGATGCGCTGAGACTTACGACCAGACACCAATGAGGAGAAATCGCAACAAGATATCCCAGATCGAGGCAATGCGCTGGCACTGGCGCAAGGTTGTGGGTAAAGAGACAGAGAGTGCCAAAAGAATAAGATAAAGCAAAGTCCAGACGTCCGAGGGACCGAGAAGGCTTAGTGTGAGGCTGATCGTACCGGAGTTTGAGGGTGACGATGCACACAACTAGTGATGAAGATGGCACACAAGGAGGTTGAAGGTGATAACAGCACATGATGATTTCCGGAGTTTGAATGACACAAGAACGCCCAGCGGACGGGACCTAGGATGATGATGGAGGTGGCCAAGGCTTGCGGAGCATAGAAGAAACAAGCATTGAGGACACGAGGCGTGGAGAGGGGGAGAGGGGGACGATGCCGGACGAGACGACCAGAATGAGGACCAGAACGAGAATGAGGATGAGGATGAGGACCGAGGATGAGGACCAGGACCAAGGATGAGCACCGAGGACGAGAAGTTCCAACGCGGAGGGACAACATTCAGACCGCACGAGGACGAGAGCCTAGTCGTCGTCGTCAATGTTGATTTTGAAATCGTCTGGGTTGTATACATCATCGTCGTCGTCGTCCCCGACCAAGCCTGCCTGCATGCGGGAAAAGTTTGGCTCTGCATTGAATGCAGGGCCAAGCCACTCGAGCTCTGGCGGCTTGATAGTGTTTACGCCGCACTTGCGTACGAGCACACCCAAAGGTCCCTTCTGGGCGACCCACACCTGCAGGATCAGTAAACTGCACTTCTGCCAGGACATACCTGCATAAGCACCATGAGCACCTGCTCGCCCCAGGGCAGGATGTAGGGGTCCTCTTTGCCTTTTGGCTTCTGCCCTTGGAGGAGAGAATGCAGCACTTGTGGTGGGAGAGACCCGAGAGCATAGAACCGGCCACGTTTGCCGTCCTTCCAGTGGTTGTGCCACCTGTGTTCAAAGTTAGCAATGCAGAAGATGGCGGAGGAGGAGATGGCCAACCCACCTGTGGTCGAAGGACTTTGCAATGCCAACGTAGATTGTCTGGATTTTTCCTTTGACGATTCCGACAATCAAGTACCAGCCGCCACCTTCCACCTTGATGGGTCCCTTCTCCGGGCCCTCCCAGTCCGGTGTTGGTCCCAGTGGCTCCCCCTCGAACTGGGCGGCAATGAGCTTTCGCATCTTGGCACTGTAGTGGCAACGGGACAGTGTGCATGCGAGACGATCGGCTCCCAGTCGGTCAAGGACCTCTTTAGCCCTCGACTTGTAGAGATAGAGGGAGAAACCGTGGAGCAGGCGGTAAATGTTGTCGTACCCAAACACATTGTCATGGTGTAACAAGCGCGGCTCGAGGTCTATTGGTGTCGGTGGGACGGTAATGGTCATTTCTCCCTGTCTGAGTACCTCACACCGTTCCATGGCCCACTGTGCTTCCAGCCTAGCCTTTGCTGCCTGGTAATACGCTGAGCCGGCCTGCTGGTAGGGAACATGTGATGAGGGAGGTGGCGGCGGCAGTGGTGGCGGGTTGTCCCATGTGAGCTTGTCGGATCGATCAAGTATGAGTGTGTCCATCACGTCTTGAACCGGGTGCCGGGGGGCTGCAGCAGCAGCAGAGGACTCGGCCTTGCGCGCTTGGCGGTCAGAACGACGCTGCTTGTTGTCGCCGTCGTCGTCGTTCTGTCGCTTCTGGGGTATATGCGACATGGTGGCTTTGAGTTGTTGATGAGGCAAATGAGGACCTACTATGCCGCGTCTCATTATCTGATGCAGGCGGAGGATATGGAGCTTGGAGCTGCTACCAGGCGGGGAGAATGGCCTACCAGGGTGGAAAATGGTCTGCCAGGCGTACAGAATGGCCTACCAGGCAGAATGGCCTACCAGGCAGAATGGCCTACCAGGGGGGGAAGCCTGCCAGGGAGCAGGGGAGGAAGATCCACCGTGGAGGAAAGCATCGAGGCCTGCCCAGGGAGCCAGGAGGAAGGTCCAGCACCAGTAGCGTGTTGATGTTGGTGTTAATCACTGATCCTTGATTCTCTGTTCATCATTGATCCATTCATCTTCATCCCATCTATCCCCGTCACCGTCTATCCCCGTCACCGTCTCCCATCTGTTCAGCCCGCGAAGCCGCACCGCACGCGGCCCCCCTGACGATCTTTGCAGCTCCGTCTCTCTCGGCCCGCCGCCCCTCGTCAAATCATGGCCACAAAGGCAACCAAGCTGGAGCTCGGCCATAAGATTGACCGTCTCAAGATAAAGCTCAAGAGGCTGCAGGACGACAATAGGAAGCTCAAGGACAGCAATAAGGAGCTCAAGAACCAAAACGCAGCCCTAGAGGCTGAGGTAAAGTCCTTGGGAAAGCAGGCGGACTAGGTGGGAATGTTCAGAGGGAAGGTACTGATAAACAGGACAAGGAGCGCAACTCTGAGAACAAAATCAAGGACGTTGTCGAGGGCAAGGTCATTGACGACAATGAGAAGGTCGCGGTAAGCATTGACAATGGCAAAAAGTACTTGGCTGAACCTCAACTAGTTGGCAGAACGTTGTGATATGCTCGAGAAACAGTGTGGAACACTGCGGAGGAAGGCAAGTGCCACCAAAGGAGGAGGCAGCTGACACAGCCAGCTCGAGGACGTGGAGGCGGCTTCGGCGGCAGCAGAAAAGAGTAGCGCGGCTGCAGCAAACACACGTATCGAACAGGCCAACGCGCGTGCCGAGGCACGTATCGAACAGGCCAACGCGCGTGCCGAGGCACGTATCGATGAGGCCGTCAAGGCTGTGGAGGGATTGGTGCATGACGTGCAGGCTGAGTGGAGCGATATCGCTCACCGCGCTCTGCACTGGGTCCTCCACTACCCTAGGACGGATATTCTCGAGCGGTGTGTGGCGAATCCGGACGTGGCCCGCCGCAACTTTGACGATGCCTTGCGCAGCATTGATACCGCCTTCCCTGTGACTCTGGCACAGAGGCAGTATCTGGCCACGATGCTCGAGGGGTTCCAGCCGCTGTCTCCCCACCCCTGCCGGTGGATCGGGATGCAGCTGGCTGTGCACGAGCTCATGGCCGTCGCCGAGAGCACGACAGACGGCATGAAGGATGCAACGCTCGATGCGTTCGTGGCATGTTCGCTGGCACGCGCCAGTGCCAGTGCCACTGTGCCAAAGCCACCAGCAGGTCGTCGTCGGCTGCGATAGCCAGGCGCTCGCTCTCGGCTGTCTCGTGTTCTTCCGTCCCTGGCTCTCGTTCAAATTTCGTTCTCGCTCTCGTCTCTCTCGTCTCTCTCGTCGCTCTCGTCTCTCTCGTCGCTCTGCTCTCGTTCTTTCTCTCTCTCGTTCGTTCTCTGTTCCTTTTTTTCGCTCTCGTCACTGCTCTCGTCACTCTCGTTCTTCTGCCTCTGGCGTCTCGTTTCGTTCCTCTGGGTCCGTCTCGTCTCAATCTTTTGTTGTCCTTCTTTGGTTGTGGTATCGTTTTTTCGGTGGTTCACTCGTTCTCGTCACGTTTCTCCGTCCGGGGTTCTCCGTCTGTGTCTCGCAAGTGTTTCGTTCTCTTCTCGTGCGCTCGTGCGGTGTCCCTCCCACTGATGAGCTCCCCTTCACATTATGCTGTTGCTGACTGCCAGAGATCACCATGTGGCACCTCGCCAACGACACACTACGGACCAACGACAACGTCCCAAAGGCCCAAGGGCCAAATGCCACACTGGCCACCCTTACACGCCAGAAAACGCAACGCGTACGAACCACCAATTCGCCACATACTCGCAATTCACAAACACACACACAATCACACACACACACAATCACACACACACACAATCACACACACACACAATCACATACACAATCACGCACACTAAAGACACTCAACGCACGGATTTTCATCTTCAGATCATTCCAGCATCACCGCAGCCACATCGAGCAACCCATCACCCCAGTACCTCGAGCATTCGACATTCACATTCACATTCACATTCACATTCGCATTCATAGAGCTCCCCTGTATGTACGATTAGCATCTGAGACATGCATAGGCCGATGTGGCCCAAATGGCCGCCTCAAGCTAGATTCTATGAGACCACCTTTCCTGCGGTGAGAATACGCAACATGCGAGCCTCCCACCCGGCGCGTACATCCGTTCCGCCCCAGAGACGCTGAATCTCTGCAGCCCACAGGCGCGTATCCCCCGTCGGCATTGGATCAATGAGACTAAGAATGCAGGCATGGGGGTTGGCAAGCAGCCTTGCGGTGTAATGCGCGCCGTAGATGCAGCAGTCCTTGGTCGCCCCCTGCCCTGGGATGATAGGACGGATGGGAATGATGGGTGGCAGGAGGTGGGCCGACTGGTTGAGCTGCGTGGCCGCGAGCCCGGTGATCCAGGAGCAGAGCTGCTCCATGACAACCTCGTCGTTCTTTTGCGAGCCCGAGTTGAGGAGGATGCAGTGGGTTTGTCGGAAGCTGAATGGGGCATCGGGGGTTGAGCTTGGGTTCCCAAATTGCGTGCCTTTCAGGAGCCGGTCGGGAGACATGACAATGGCGAGTACCGCGTGCCGGTCATAGACAGTGTGCACAATCAAGAGCCGCTTCTTGAACAGGTCAAACTCGAGCTGTGCAGCCTTTTTCGTTGCGATAGAGTGCCAGTCCCTGCCGGAAATGAGACCGATGTCGTCGTGGGGATAGTCCTGCAGTGCAATGCTCTTTGTTAGTCATATACGGCTCGCTGGACCCACAGAATGGCAGCGGTGCCGGTGCCGAGTGCCACTCCCATATCCTTGTTGCGAAGGCTGTCTATGTCGGCCTGCTTGACCCATACGTCCTGGTGACCAAAGCGAGCACCAGGTACACGGACCTCTGCCGGAAGTTGATGCTGCTTGGGGGTGTCTCCGTTGCGCGTCTGCATAAGGGATGCCTTGGTCGGGCGAGTGGGTGCTCCGTGGGTGCTTTTGCGCTTGGTCATTGTGGGAGGAGTGAGAAGAGGAGGAGCCCGGCGAGGGGAGCCACAAGGGCAACAGCGGCGAGAAGGACAGGAGCCAGAGCAGGAGCGGGAGCGAGAGTGCGTGCGAGCGCGACACGGCGAGACGGCAAGGAGCGAGACGGTAAGGAGCGAGACGGCAAGGAGACAAGATACGAGACAGAGAGACGACAGAGAGACGACAGAGCGACAAGACCTGACGATGCCTACAGGATGCAAATGCGGTGGTTGCGTATTGTATATGTAGCAACCTGTGCCATATGATGTCTCCTGATAATCGCAAGCTTCCGTCAGCACGTCCAAGACATGTCTTACACATTGACTCACCCCCATCAAAACGCCACAAGGGTTCACCCCATTGTGCTTTTGGTTGCACTCGTAGATGCCCACAAACACCGTCTCGCCTTGTGCGTCCTGGAGGGCAATCTGGTGCACCATGGGGTCGGGGTGGCCGTCCTGAGCAGTAGAGAGAAACTCGCTGCACGCATACATGGACCACTTTAGCTTGGGCGGGCGTGCAAACGTGACAGCCATGCAGCGGTTGAACTGGGCAAGCGGCCGCAGCAGTTGTTGCTCAAACGCGGTGGCGAGAATCTTGCCATAGGCCTCAAGGTCGTCGTTCGGCAGAGTGACTCGTTCCGTTCCAGTGGCCGCCATCCACTTGGCGACAGTGACAAGCTGGACAAACTGGTCCACAGTACCGCGAGAGGGGGCTGGCCGGCGGAATTGGGCCGCGTCTGCAACCGGGACAATGGCGAGCATGTCGCCGACCTGTGGTTCACGCAGCTGGACGCTCCACACGCCATCAACACAGTGGACGATGCTGCCGCCCCTGGCAATGACCGTTAGAGCGCTCTTGCAGAGAGAAAACTTGCGGTTGGCAGCAAAGCACTTGCTGCAGCGGCCGAGGACAATAACGCCTGTGCGGTCGAGGGGAGCGCTGAATACAATGATATCCCCACGGCATCTTGGCGCATACGAGTGGGTGTAGGTTGCAAAGCCAGTGCAACCTGAGCGTCGCAGACCGTACTCTTGGGCATGAGGGGGGTCGTCGATGACAGCGTCTGTGAGGTGAGGCATATCGGGCCCGATGCTCAGACCAGTAATTGGCTTCTGGGCATGCTGCTCTGCAAGCGCGTCGGCCCTCTTGTGTGCTTCCGGGTGGAGCTTCCCCCGCAGCCAGTCACTACGGGCTTCACGGCCTTGGGGAGCCTTTGGGGGTGATTCGGGCTCCATGGGTGGTCGGTGGTCTGCTGGTTGGTGGTCGGTGGTTCAGTAGTCGGTGGTCTGGTGGTTGGTGGTTGGTGGTCGGTGGTCTGGTGGTTGGTGGTTGGTGGTCGGTGATCTGTTGGTCGGTGGTTCAGTAGTCGGTGGTCTGGTGGTTGGTGGTTGGTGGTCGGTGATCTGTTGGTCGGTGGTTCAGTAGTCGGTGGTCTGGTGGTTGGTGGTTGGTGGTCGGTGATCTGTTGGTCGGTGGTTCAGTAGTCGGTGGTCTGGTGGTTGGTGGTTGGTGGTCGGTGATCTGTTGGTCGGTGGTTCAGTAGTCGGTGGTTCAGTGGTCGCTTGCTCAGTGGTCGCTGGCTCGGTGGTCGCTTGCTCAGTTGTCGCTGGTTCAGTGTTCGTGCTCAGTGGTTATTGTCTTCCCTTGCATCAGCTTCCCAGTAGCATATACTGTCTAGCACCCAACTAGCAGCTGCCTAGCATGGCCTTGCTACTCGTTGTACGATTTCAGAGAATGTCTTGCTGCTTGGCTTGCTTCTTTGTCTCGCCGTCGGTCATGGCTTCTGTGGCTTCTGTCTCACCCTTGGTCATCGGGTGGCAAATGGGGTGGCAAATGGGGGTGGCACAAATTTTGGGGATGTCTAGGTATAAAATACTGCTCCTGCTCGTCGGTGTTTCCCCCATTATTCTCCTTCCTCATCGTCCTGTCTTTCTTCTTCCTCATCTTCCTGTCCTTCTCCTTCCTCACCGTCCTGTCCTTCTCCTTCCTCACCGTCCTGTCCTTCTCCTTCCTCACCGCCCTGTCTTTCTCCTTCCTCACCGTCCTGTCTTTCTCCTTCCTCACCGTCCTGTCTTTCTCCTTCTCCTTCCTCACTGTTCTACTCCCTCACCGTCTCGTCGTTCCTCTCGTGTGCACTGCGCCTTCTCCCTTCTCGTACTCCCCGTCTCCGCACCCTACTTGGGCACCGTCTGTCCTTGCACCCCACACCGACACACCGCACACCGACGCACGTCCCGCCGTCCCGCACCGTCTCCTGCTCCTTCCCTTCCCTCCAGACTCCCATTGACCGCCATGTCTGAGGCAGACACCGACACCGACACCCTTTCCAAGGCCACGTGGGACCCTGCGGTGCAAGTCAAAGAGAGCGACGTCACGGCCATCATGGAGGAGCTCCACGACATTACCCACCACTTTAAAGTGATGGAGAAACACCTCACTGCTGGTGGGACACCGCGGGCGCGCTTGGCGTTGCTCCATTCCAGCTGGGTATCGCATGTCCGCCGGTCGCAGCTCGAGCTGGATACCATGTGCAGTGTAGGTGCCTTTTCCCTATCTAGCTGACAGTTACCAGGCAGCGCCCGAAGCTCCTCGCCTTCGCCACAAAGGCATCAAGGGCCTCACCATGCCGGCCACTATTCTTCTATTCGTGCGGGAGACGCTCCGGAAGCTAAAGCACATCCACATTTCCTGCAAGAGGCTGCCGTCCAGGGATGGGTACGACAAGTATCAAGCTGCGCACGATGCCAAGGTCCTCAAACTTGGCCGCAAGTGCGTGCTTCAAGGCTTCGACGCCCTCAAGACTGTCATCTGCCCTATCCTGCACTCTGCCAACGACCAGATCATGGTTGGCATCCTGATTGATGACGGGCTCTTCAAGGAGTGGATCCAGAAAGAGTGGATCAGTCACCGCTCGATCCGGCGCTTCTGCGAAAACCTGACAACTGACTGGGACCCTGTCGACTCGGACGACTCGGATGCCGACACTAAACGGTCACGAGTCCGGGCAACACCCTCGTCCTCGTCCCAGGCCTCCACGCCCTCCAAGCCAGTCCCTGCCGTGCCCTCGGCCTCGGCGTCAACGTCAGCACCCTCGGCTGCCCCTCCACAGCCTGGAAGCACCGAGGCCTCTCCTCCCGCCCCGACCCACCACGAGGAGGGACTGTATGGCAACCTCCACCACGGCCTCCCCCTCATTGAAGATCTTGATGACGACTTTGATGATAGCTCGGCCCCCCACGTCCCCGTCCCCGTCCCCGTCCCCAATCCCGGTCCACACATTCCGGGCCCTGTCCCCCACTACGGCCCTGTCCCCCACTACGGCCCCCACGGCCCCCACGGCCCCCACGGCCCCCACGGCCCCCACGGCCACCACGGCCACCACAGCCACCACAGCCACCACAGCCACCATGTTGCCCACAGCGCCCTCGGGCCCCACGATAGCCCCCACGGCCCTGTCCTCCCCGACCCCCATGCCCCCCTGAGCCCCCTGTGCCCCCACGTCCCCCACGACGACTACGACGACTGGGATGACGAGGATGACTTTGAATGACGAGGATGACGACTGAGCCCGCCCTCACTACATTCTCATGATCTGTTCATCTCAGTCCGCTCGATTCTCGCTGTGTTGTCGTCTCGATCCTCGCTGTGTTGTCGTCTCGATCCTCGCTGTGTTGTCGTCTCCATCCTTGCTGTGTTGTCATCTCGATCTCGCTGTTGTCTCGGCTGTTGTCTCGCTCCGTTATCGTCTCTGTAATCGTCTCCGCTCTGTTCTGCTATGGTGTCATGCTCGATCCTGCCCCGTTATCTCCGTTTCGATCTCCCGGGACTCCCGTGTTCAAGATCCGTGTTCAAGATCTGTTTTGTATCTGGATTGTCTATGAATCCCCATGCATGAATCCCACTGCGTCTGCATAAACTGCCTCGTCTTTTTCTCATCAATGTCAGTTCTCATCAGCTGTCGTCAATGTCAGTTCTCATCGGTGTTCTCATCAGCTGTCGTCAATGTCAGTTCTCGTCGGTGTTCTCATCAGTTGTCGTCAATGTCAGTTCTCATTGATTCTATCAATCCTCTTCTATCCTGCTGTGTCATCGATCCCAGGATCCCAGGATCCCAGCGCCGACCGCCATTCTCATGACGTGCCTATTTGCTGGCCTGCTTGTGTCAATGCGGGATAAGATGGTCCGGGCACGAACCCAGGTAAACCTAGGGTACCGCCCTCACACACGAATTGACGCATGAACACACAAGAAGCACAAGAACATGAAGTGCAACAAGCGATGCGACACAGCAAGCGAGCGACACAGCAAGCGAAGTGACACACACCACACACAACACACAAGCAAAGTGACACACGACACAATCACACCATCAGACACACCCAACTCGCTTTGACCGCAATCTTTCGCAAGACCGAGATCTTTCGGGAACCTCGTTTGACCGATAAGTCGACAAGTTTTCCCATGACTCATTCTGAAAGAGCTGTCCGCAAGCCGGTCGATTGCTAGCCGGGTCGCCAGCGGGCTGCTCACTGGGTGTATAAAATGCTGGTGGTTGACCGTTGAGAACCCATCAAGCAGCTCAAAGACCAACCACACCACCCCACCGTCCCGCAACAATGTCCAACGCCCAGCAGCCCGCCCAGCCCGACCAGCCCGGCCAGCAGCCCGCCCAGCCCGCCCAGCCGGTCGAGCCCCTCCCCCAGCGGCCCCGAGTTCCAACTCCCTCCCATCTGGTCTCCTTCAGCCAACGCCACCTCATGCAGCGTATCGATCCCCTGCACGTTATCCCTGCCGCCCTACAGGTCGGCTACGTGTGGTCGACGGTTCAGGGCGCCGAACGCCTGAACGACTACCGGAAGTCCATCATCACCCAGGGAACCTGGAAGCCCGAGGACTATGCGGAGTGGATCGCCCCTGCCATTCCGCCACTGCCGGATTTTGCCGATGATCTGCCACAGTATTTTACCTTGATCAGGTATGGCGACTCAAGGCTGTGTCTTGAGTGGCAGCGCGCCCAGACATCCATTGCGGTAAGTGTGACACCGCCAATTGCAACTGACAGTATACAGCTTTTGGACCGCGGCTGGGACGTGCGCCTCAAGAACAGCACTCCGAATGATCCTGCCTGTAACAACTGCCTCAAGCGGTTCAGCACGGTCACGGCATTCCGCGTTGGCTGCTTCGGGGGCTATGGCCAGGCGTGTGCTGAATGCGTCGCATTGAAGCTCGAGCCCACGTGCAGCTACAAGCGCCAGGTGCTGACAAAGTCCGAGGTAAGTCTACCGCATTTCCCGATCACTACTGACACTGAGGCACGTCGCCAGGGTGGCGAGGAGATGAAGGACATGATTCTCGCCCGTGTCCTGCCGTACATCGAGTCCAACGAGGCCTTTGCCAAGGCCATGTTGAACCGCAACCCCGTCGACCTGACGGTAGTCGAACGCCTTGTGCGCACCCAGGTAGAGACCTCCAATCTCCTAAAGTTCCTGAAGGACGAGAAACTCGTGCTCAAGGACATTCCCGGCTACGATGCCCAGCTTGGAGCGACCCACCAGCGTGGACGTAGGGGACGCGGGGGTGGTGAGGCTGGTGAGGCTGGCGGCCAGTGAGGCGGCCACGGGCGTATGGACCCATTAGTTTCTCGTTCCGTTAGTATTCTCGTTCCGTTAGTATTATTGTCTCTGTCTCGCTCCATTAGTATTATCATCTCTGTCTCGTTTATTATCGTCTCTGTCTCGTTTATTATCGTCTCTGTCTCGTTCCGTTCATAGTCTCGTTAGTGCTCATAGTGCTCATACATGCTATGGACGTGTCTCTGTCGTTGCTGTGTTTGGAATACGGGTGTGAATGAGGGGCTCCTGTAATTACAAACAATGTGTGTCAGGCTACCTCTCGGTTGCTCGGTGTTGCTTTCGGCATCTTTCCAGTTCTCGTTCTAGTTGTTGCTGTGGTCCTAGTTGTTTCCGTCGTTCTTGTTGTTGCTGTCGATCATGTCGTTGTGACCACTGTTGCTGTCGCCGACAAATGTGCTCGACGAAAAGGAGTTGCAGAATGTCGCGGATGAAATGGAGTGGAATGTCGAGTTGCGGAATGTCGCAGTGAGAGCAGCTGGGCTTCCAAGAGTTGTGGAGCTCTGGAGGGTCAAGCTTGCGGCAGTTGAGCCAGCAGTTAAGCTGGCAGTTGAGCTGGCAGTCGATGCAGTCGATTTTGCAGTCAAGCGGGCAGTTGAGCCAGCAGTTGAGCTGGTGGCTGTCCTTCCAGTGGAGCCTGGGATCGAGCCGTACAACGTCTGCAGAGTCGGGCCATAAAGAGTGGCCACATTGGGCATGGCGCTCTGGATGTTGGAGATTGTGCCACTGCTGCTGCTGATCGTGGCGCTGCTGCTGCTCTGGATTCTGCCATTGGTGGAATGACGGCTGCCTCGCATGTTGCTCGTACGGCCCCTGTGGCTGGCAGCGCCGATGGGGTTGATCCTGCCTCCGGTACTCCTTGAGTGAGCAACTGGGGGAATGAAGCATACTCACCGAGATGTCGACGAGAATGTTGCCGAGGAAGACACAGATTGCAATGGGACAGATGAAAGATAGCGTGCACGAGTTGCCGTTGCACCCATTGCCGGGCCAGCTGCTGTTGCACCAGTTGCACGAGCTGCAGATGCGCGAGCTGCCGATGCGCGAGCTGCCGACGGGTTGGGCGTTGGGCTGTCCGGCTGGCTGTCAAATGCGCGAGTTGCTTGCGTCGGGTCGACTTCCTGGCTGTCAAGGACAAAGCTTGGCTGCACACTCGACTCAAAACTCGGGTGCTTGTGATCCTCAAAGGCGAGTTGAGGACGTGATGTGCTCGACCGAGGGGCTGGGGTCGGGCTGGAGGTAAAGGCAAGCGGGGGAAAGTTGAGTGGAGGTGGGGGGACCCGATGGATACGTGGTGGGGAGCTGGGCGTGTGCACCTCTGGTGGTGTCGAGGACTTGTAGGAGATGGGGCTGGTGACTGGCGGTGGCGAGCTCATGGCGGCGAGCTTGTGAGCTGACGGGTGGTGGTGAAGTGGAATGGATAATACTTAAGTGTCAGAGTGGCAAGAGTGGTCAATGTCTTCCCTGCGGATGCTCTGTGGCCATGTCTTCCCTCTGGCTAGCACACAGTGGCAGACAGTTATCGCGTACATGAAAGCACAGTCTACAGGTGAGAATGAACCATGAAAACAGTGAGAACAAATGAGAAGAGACGAGAGATGAGAAGGAGGAGAGACGAGAGACGAGAGACGGGAGACGAAACGAGAGAAGGAGGAGACCAGAGAGGATACCAGTGAACGACAGATGAGAAATACGAGAACGACGAGACGAGAACGAGAGACGAAGCGGGCACAGAGTCATTCAAGAGTGGGCTTGGTGTCCACGGTTGTGGGCTTGGGGTCCACGGCTGTGGGCTTGGGGTCCACGGCTGTGGGCTTGGTGTCCACGGTTGTGTCGCCAATGGTATCGCTCCCAGCAGCACGCGCTGCATCGAGATCGCCGATGCTCTCCAGACCACGCTCTCCTTGGGTCCGCATCCAGTCCTCCATCCATGCTGTGGTCAGCTTTGTACCACTGGTGACTTACCGAACGCTGCCCTGGTCTCTGCCTTGTGTTCAGGAGTAATTACTTTGAGGTAGGACCGCAGGTGGTGGAGAGAAAGCTGCAGGGGGATAAACGAGAGCCAGTTCAAAGACTCGGCCTTGTCGACGAGATCTTTCGCCAACGCCATGTCGCGATCAATCTTGAGCTTGGTGTCATAGGTCTCAAACGGGACAGTGGTGGCGAGCTCGGCAAAGCGGACATGTATGTCGCTGAGCGTCAGGCAGCCGAGGAATCGCTTGGGATAGGAGAAGATAAAGTTGAAGACTGCTGTCACCGTTGAGAGTTGTTGCACGGTGGTATAGAACCGGTCCTCCAACTCTGTGAGCTCCTTCCTTGTGTTCTGGAGCCTGGTCTGCCTCTCTCCGAGCTGCTTTTTGGACTTTTTGAGGAGGTCATCGGCCTGGACAAGGCGCTTTTCAGTCTCCTCGAGCTCACGGTCGCGGGCTCCAAGCAGCAGCTTGTTGGTCTCGAGGTCGGTGGCCAGCAGGTCGTTGGCCTTGTTGGCAGCTGTGAGGGCGGTCTCTGCAGCTGCGAGGGAGATCTTGAGCTTGGTGTTGGCGCTGTTGGCCTCGTCGAGCTGCTCCTGTAGAACATCGTGCTGCTCCTGGAGGGTATCGCGCTGCTGCTGGAGGGTATCGCGCTGCTGCTCAAAGGCATCGCGCTGCTGCTCAAGGGCATCGCTGGCGTTGATCGCATCTTCGAGCTCTTTCTCAAGCTCATCCCAGTCGGGATCCTTCCATCAGCCTTGAACCAAAAGGGCCACTCACCTGCAGCTTTTTGATCCTAGTTTCATACACATCATTCTTTCTGCGCAGAAAGAGCACCTCGGCTTCGAGCTGCTCCCGGGACATGGACGCAATGTCGAGCTGTGAGTCGGTGGCCATTGTGGTGGTGGTGGTGGGGGGACGAGTTGAGAATCGTGGGAATGGATGTAGTGGGTGTGGTGCTGACGTGTGTGTGTGTGTAGTGCTGACAGTATGTGGGAGAGAAGACAACCGTCAGTGTGTGCGTGAGAGGGCTGAGTGTAGTGCTGAGAGTATGTGGGAGAGAAGACAACCCTCCGGAGACAACCCCCCGGCCTCGTTATCCTCGTTGCACAAACGTTTCTTCCTTTCACAACATATCCCATCCAACCATCATCGTGAGTGTTCTCAAGTCTTCTCGATCAATGGTGCCGATGCCGCCGATGCCGCCGATGCCGCCGATGTCGAGCCGAGTCGATGCCGCTGATGTCGATGAGCGCTGATGCCGAGCTGTCCTACTGATGTTCACCAGCATGTCCTCATCACCAGAACCAGAAGCATCCCAATGGGAGCGCCAAAGGGGACGCTCACCGGCGATCCGCCCCCTCCTCGACATTCTGAGCGAGCCGGAAGCCAGTGACTCTGCCAGCTCTGACGGAGAGCGTCCTCTAGGGGACGATAATGACACCTTCCAGCTGGGAACCCAGCAACCCCGCCCGGGCCGCCGCTCGCCCTCTCCGCCTTCGTCTTCTCCCTCTCCCTCTCCCTCCCCTTCTCCCTCTCCCACTCGTCCTCGTCCCTTTGTTGAGCTCAAGTTGCTTTCGGCTGAACAGAGGGCGTCGTATATAATGGTTGAGTGCCTGCCACCCCGCCGAGCACCTCCGACGGCAACAGCGCCTTACCCAGCACCGGCCCCTTCCCCAGCACCGCCCCTCCCTTAGCACCGGCCCCTTCCCCAGCACCGGCGCCTTCCCCAGCCCCAGCTTCAGCCCCCGCCCCAGCCCCCGCCCCAGCCCCAGCCCGAGCCCCAGCCCCCGCGCCGATGCGAACTCGCGGTGTCATCGGGCGCATGCAAGGACGCGACGGGCGCACGCGTGCACAGAAGAAGGAGCAAAAGGACCTGCAGCCCGAGCTGCCGCAGGAGCCCCAGCAGCCGCAGCCGCAGCCGCCCCAGCAGCCGCCCGAGCCCAAGCCCATGCCCAAGCCCAAGCCCAAGGCGAAGCCCAAGGCAAAGCCCAAGCGGAAGCGCAAGCCCAAGCCCAAGGCCACATACGAGGATGAAAACGGGGTTATTGACCTCACTGCTTCCTCACCCCCGACCTCTCCGTGGCCCTCTCCGCGGTCCTCTCCGACTCGCAAGAAGACAAGTGAGCACCACATGTCAACGCTGCTGACATTCCCAGGGCGCGTCGATGACAAACGCCCCGATGGTCCTGTGGGTCCGGTGACACGTCCTCATCACCCACCAACTCTCCCTGCCCGTCTTCCTGTGGCTCCGGTGACACCGCCTGGCCACCCGCCAACTGTACCCGCCACTCTACCTGCCCCTCCCCTCAAAAAGAAGCAAGCTCCAGCACAACTGCCGTCCGCCCCTCGTTTCGTGTTGGCCCCCGCTCGTCCGGCAGCCCTGGTGCCAAAGCAGGAGCCAGAGCCACAGGCTGCTCCTCCAGCGGCACCAGCACCAGCGGCACCAGCACCAGCGGCATCAGCGGCACCCGCACCCGCAGCAGCAGCAGCAGCTCCCCCACCCACACTCGCACCAGCACCACCAGCACCACCAGCACCAGCACCACCAGCACCTGCACCAGCGGCACCAGCGGCACCCGCACCCGCACCTGCAGCAGCACCCCCAGCACCAGCGGCACCTGTCTATCGTGGGTACAACCTTGGCGCACTCATGGCCGCGACCGCGTGGCGGTTCTAACAACACATGGAGGTGAGTGATCATGACGCTGTCAAGTGATTGTGCTGACAGGTAGCACTAGTCATTGTTCTATAAAAGTCATGGCAGGAGAAGGAGCGCAGGAGCATCCGGTCAGAGTACATGTATATACATCGCTTGTTACAGGGGGACGTTACAGGGGGACGAGGGGACGAGTACGTGTATATACATCACTCGTTACAGGAAGCACAGTATAGCAAGTATGCATGTGTATACATCAGAGCCACATCCTACAAGATTCTAATGTCCTTGGTGAGGTGCGTGTGTGTCGTCCTCGAGGGTGGACGACGGGACGGTAGAAGAGGGGATGGACGAGGGGACGGTAGATGAGGGGAGGGTGGAGGGGACGGTGGATGAGAGGGTGGAGAGGGTGGCCAAGGGGATGGTGGATGAGCCGATGGTGGAGGAGGGGACGGTGGATGAGAAGGTGGATGAGGCGATGGTCGAGTGCGTCACGTCACCAGTAGAGTCCGTCGCGTCACCAATGGTGTGCAGCCAGCGTTCCCCGCCCTTGCGCATCCAGTGTTCCATCCACGCTATGGTCAGCAATAGTCAGCCGTCCACTCACTGAAACCCGTCTCGGTGTCGGCCCTGTGGTCGTCCGTGAGAACATGGAGATAGTGTCGGAGGTGATGGAGTGCGAGCTGAAGGGGAACGTACGACAGCCACGAAAACGACTCGGCCTTTTCGACAATGGAGTGAAGGGGGGTGGGGTCGTGGTCGTCATCAAATGGGACGGTGGTGACAATCTCTGCAAAGCGCTGCCTCACGTCTCTCACTGTCAGGCAGTGGTCAAGACGGTTCGAGTAGGTGAAGAGAAAGTTGAACAAGCGGTTCTCGAGCTCGGCAGTGTCGAGCTTGGTCCGGAGCACTGCTTCTCGCTGCAGGAGCTGCTGGTTTTCTGTCTGGGTGTGGTAGAGATCATTCTGGCAACATGCCAGCGTGTACTTGGTCGCATCGAGCTCCTTGAGCATCTTGGCGGGGAGAATGTCTGGGTGCCGTTTTCGGAGTGCTATCTCGTTGTTCACGGCGTCGAGATTGGCTTTGAGCTTGGCGTTGGCAGCATCGGCGTCCATGAGATCGGCCTTGGCAACATCGAGATTGGCCTTGACGGCGTCGAGGTCGGCTTTGAGCTTGGCCTCGAGCTCGGCCTTGACAGCGAGCTCGGCCTTGGCAGCGTCGAGCTCGGTGGTCTTGGTATCGAGCTGCGCCCTTGCAGCCTCGAGGTCCGCCTCCATGGTCTCGAGCTCCTCTTCCGTGTCTTCGAGCTCCTTCAGCAGGCCGTCCGGATCCTTCAGCTGTTAGATCTTCCACTTGTACTCGTCGATCTTGGCACGGAAGGCTTCTTTTTGGCGAAAGATGTAGTTGAACCCTTTCTTGAGCTGCTCGGCTGTCATGGTCTCGACATCCACGGTGTTGGCGGTGTCCATTTTGTTGGTGCGTGGGAGAGCGCGAGCGGAGCGAGCAGTGAGAGCTGCAAGAGCGGAGGAAGAGTGAGGATGAGAATGAGAATGCGAGATTGATGAGATTGAAGATGAGAGTGATATTGAGGACGAGGGTGAGAGCGAGAACGCAAGAGTGAGAACGCGAGAGCGAGAACGCGAGAGTGAGAGTGAGGCGACGAGATTGAGGACGAGATTGAATTGAAGACAAGAGTGAGAGTGGGTGATAGAGTAAAAGTGATAGTGTGATCTAGTCAGGTTACAGCCTGGTGCTGGGCGTAGAGGGAGGGAAGACACACGCCTGCACACACACATGCACACACACACATGCACACACTCCTGCACATCGTTCTTTCGCAACATCTCCCAAAACAGCGTGAGTCTCCAAAACAGCACCGTGAGTCTCCTCGAGGTGCCGATACTGATTGACACAAGGCAATGTTGTCTCGCTCACAATCCCCGGAACGCTCACAATGGGCCCGAGGCCGCGGACGCTCGCCGGCAGTGTCAGTCTTTGACGACCGCCTCAGCGAGGACGAGGCAGAGTCGTCAGAGAGCTCTGACGGCGAGCGTGCGGTCGGTTGGGATAACGAGACATACATTCCCGGGACCCAGCCTCCGCGGCAAGGTGGCCGCCGTCCAACGACCCCGCCGTCGCCCGTGCCTTCATCATCCTCATCATCATCATTGTCGCCATCACTCTTCCCCCCGCGTGTCCCCAAGTCGCCTAGGACTGTGCAGCGCCTACGTGAGGAAGCGGTTGAGCGCGCTCGGGAGAAGCGTAAGCGCGAGCAAGAAGTGGGCAAACGCCGCAAAGAGGAGCGAGAGCGCGAGGAGCGAGAGCGTCAAGACCAGGGCAACAATGTCATCGACCTGACGATGTCTTCCTCGCCGCTCAACTCGCCGCTCAACTCGCCCCCGCGTAAAAGGGCTACTCGTGAGCATGATGCCTGAAGACTGCTGATCGCAGGCCGAGACGCCGCCGAGACGACACTCGATCGGGGTGCAGCGGCACCAGCAACAGCGGCGACAGCGCGGAGACCGGCAGCAGCACCAAGGGCACCAGGTGCATCTGCAGCAGCGGCAGCGACAGCGACAACAGTGGCAGCGGCATCAGGACCCACACTGTCACGCGCCGCTCCTGCCCGGCCTCCAGCTCACCTCGCTCCAGTGCCAGCTCCTGCCCGCCTCGGTCCAGCTCCTGCCCGGCCTCCAGCACGGCCTGCTCCTGCCGCCGCTCCTGCCCCCGCTCCAGCACCAGCTCCTAACCGCCTCGCTCCAGCTCCTGCCGCCGCTCCAGCCCCGCCTCCAGCCCGCCTCGCTCCAGCCCGTCCTCCAGCCCCGGCCCCGGCCCCGGCCCCAGCCCCAGCCCCGGCCTCAGCCCGTGCCGAGTATAAAGGATACCACCTGGGCAAGATGATGGCCGCAACGGCTTGGCGACTTTAGATGGGTCCAGCGACTTGTGGGTCGAGTGAGTGCTCGCGCTGACAGACAGGTCGAGTTTGTGCAGGTCGAGTTCGGTCGAGTCATCGTGCAGGTCGAGATTGTGCAGTTTATCGTGTAAGTCCGTTGCTGTTGTGTCACACTGACATCCAAGGCGCGAGTCCTCAGGACATTGTGAGTGCTGCAATGGGATTGTGCTGACCGAACAGGTAGATCGGGTCGAGTCCTGCACGAGTTCAGGATTGTGAGTGCTGCAATGGGAGCGTGCTGCAATGGGATCGTGCTGCAATGGGATCGTGCTGCAATGGGATCGTGCTGACCGAACAGGTGGATAATGGATAGCAGAAAAAAGTATAGTAGGAACAGCAGCGGCTGGGAGCAGTAGATGTATATACCATTCTGGACTTGTATATACCATTCTGGACTTCTACATTCGAGCAGTAGCAAGGCGGAAGTATATTAGCGGATGTATATAGCATTCCGGCCTCTCACTCGACTGAGATATCAACTACATCGACAGTGATATCCTCAGATACCGTTCTCTATTCGCGGCGTCCAATACGGCCTGCATCAGAGCGATCCTGGAGGGCGAGATATCGTCGACAGTGATATCCTCGACAGCTATCCATCTGATATATCCTCCGGTCCTCTAACCATTAAACCCCTAACCATTAACACCCCTAACCGCCCCTAACCCCCTAAGTAACGTCGGGCACGCCGCTCATGCTCGGACCGTGGGTGGTGCTGCTGATGCTCGGACCGAGGGTGGTGCTGCTCATGCTCGACATCCATCTGATATATTCTCCGGGCCCCTAACCATTAACACCCCTAACCGCCCCTAACCCCCTAAGTAACGTCGAGCACGCCGCTCATGCTTGGACCGTGGGTGGTTCTGCTCATGTTCGGACCGTGGGCTGCAGGCCGCGAGGTGCCAGGTGGATGTGCCGTGAGATGCGATTGGCACGAGGTATGGCTGGGTGGCCTGGAGTGCTGTCTAACAAACGTTTACTCCCTCGACTATGCTGCTTGCGATGGCGATAATGGCACCAGACCGGGATTCTGTATTCTGTGGTACCAGAGACGGATCCCGGTCGGATCCTGGTCTATAGACAGAGACGGATCCCGGTCTATAGACGGGTCCTGGTCGGATCCCAGCCCATAGACGAAGACGGATCCCGGTCGACAGTTCCCGTGAGAGGGATCCCGGCCCATAGACGGAGACGGATCCCAGTCTATAGACGGATCCCGATCCCGGCCCATAGACGGAGACGGATCCCGGTCAGATCCCAGCCCATAGACGAAGACGGATCCCGGTCAGATCCCAGCCCATAGACGGAGACGGATCCCGGTCGCATCCTGGTCTATAGACGGAGACGGATCCCGGGTGCACCCCGGTCTATAGACGCAGACGGATCCCAGTCGGACCCTGGCCCATAGACGGACCCCGGCCCATAGACGGATACAGATCCCAGTCTATAGACGGATACAGATCCCAGTCTATAGACGGATACGGACCCCGGCCCATAGATGGAGACGGATCCCAGTCTATAGACGGATATGGATCCCAGTCTAAGACGGATCCTGAACCCATGAGAGGCATTCCGGTCTGCTGTGACGGATCCCAGTCGGATCCCGGTCTAGACGGAGACGGACCCCGGCCCATAGACGGAGACGGATCCCACTCGGACCCCGGCCCATAGATGGAGACGGATGCCGGTCTACGGAGACGGATGCCGGTCTACGGAGACGGATGCCGGTCTACGGAGACGGATGCCGTGAGAGGGATTCCGGTCTGCTGTGATGAATCCCAGTCGGCTCCCGGCCCATAGATGGATTCTGGCCCAGTCCCGCCCCATAGACAGAGACCATAGACGGATCCCGGCCCATAGACGGATCCCGACGCATAGACAGAGACCCTAGACGGATCCCGGCGCATAGACAGAGACCATAGACGGATTCCGGTCTATAGACAGATGTTGTAAAGACGACGTTGCATGAAGAAAAGTATAAAAAGAAAATAGCAGAGTAAAGGTTGAGTGGTGCTGTTGGTGGTGGTGGTAGTAGTAGGCCGAACGAAGAAGCGAACGAGCGAACGAGCGATCTACAACAACAGAGACCATAGAGGGATTCCGGTCTATAGACACAGACCATGGACGGATCCCGGCCCATAGACAGAGACCTAGACGGATCCCGGCGCATAGACGGATGCCGGCGCATAGACAGAGACCCTAGACGGATCCCGGCCCATAGACAGAGACCATAGACGGATCCCGGTCGGATCGTGGTCTGCTGTCTCGGATCGCGTGAGAGGGACCCGGCATTCTACAGAGGGTTCCCGACGCACCTGTTGAGCACACCGCAACGTCAACTCTCTCGACAGCGCCATCCCTAGACGTCAGGCCCTCCATATGACCCGTACGAAGTTGGAGAGCTCGTACGCGTTGTAGATTGCCCGTTCGTACGCGTCGTTCGTGTTGTAGATTGCTCGTTCGCTGGTTCGCTCCACACCATTCAACCTTTATTTTTGCTATGCTTCTTTTATGCTTTCTGCACAACTTTGTCTTTACACCAGAGTACAAAGACTTGGATCTGTATTGTACTTCTCCCCGGCTCTCCTTTGCGAGTCAACTGTAGTCGCAGTACTGTCATTCGTCGCATCAGGAACGTAGTCGCCATTGTCGCGCTGACCCACGCCTGCTTTATGGCTTCAGTGCATACGCAGGCGGGTCCCCATCATGGGCCGTTCTACCACTCCTCCTGCGGAGCACTCTCCTGCGGCACGGATCATTCCCCATCACATGGAGGCTCTCCTCCCGATGACGTAGCAATGTGATTGAAATCGACATCAAAAGGCGAGGCCCACAAAGGCGAGGCCGCTGCCGCTGCAGCGAAGCCGCAAGCTGCCATGGACGGGGAGCAGGACGTCTGCGGGGAACGAGAATCTCAAGGTAACGGGCAAAAGTAAACTGGCAAAACTCTTGACGCCATCGCTCCCGTTCTTCGTCACCCGCTAGTCGCCGTTCTTTGCTGGTTTGCCCCTTTGTCGCTCCGCCGTGGCCCCGCTCCGCCGGTCCTTCGTGGCTGGTTATTCGTCAGTCGGATTTGTCACTGCTTGCGCCGCTGTGATCGTTCGCCGCCGCGTCCGTCTCGACAGGCATTCCCATGACACAGCGGATGCCACCTTTATCTGCCAGCAGCCTGCTTGCGCAGAAGGTCTTGCTCCGGTCTTTCACAGCCGGCTCACCGTTTGTCGCACGTTTTATTTTATATTTTCTTCGAATCAGTACTTATTCCTATGTTTTTAGTTGTAGGTATTTGGGGTGGTACATCTACAAGAATTCGTGCTTCTTTCTTATTATTCTTATATACATTAGCTGGATCTTTATTTATGTTACTAGCTATTATGGTAATTTACAATGTGTCACCCGTTTGTCGCCTGTTCATAGCCTGTTCGTCGGCCGTTCATCCCACCCCGCCCTTTGGCACTCATTCTTCACCCTTCATCACTTATCCTTCGTCCTCTTGTCGCTGTCTTGTCGCTGTCTCTGTGGAGCCGTCTTCTTCGTCGACGCTGTATCGTTGCGCCGTTCGTAGCTCCGTCGACGCACGTGTTTTTGTCGCTCATGTCGTCGCGCCTGTTGTTTGTCGTCGCGCTCGTTGTTTGTCGTCGCGCTCTGCGACGTCTGCCAGCTTGGTCTGGAGTCTAGAAAGTTAAAACCCGAGATGTATCGGTTTCGAGAGGCCTCGGAGGCACGACGAGCTATTGCTCGTCTTCTCAACCCCTAGCGCCGTTGTTCTTCGTCGCGGCGTTCTTCGCGCAGTCTCAGTGACTTTGAGGGCAGAGCAGCCATGTAAGCCAAGGCCCTCTTTATGCCTGCAATCTGTGTTGCGCAGACCGGACATTCAGCGTAGGGTGATGGCCAAGACCACAGATTCCGTACATTTTTGTATCGAATCTGTGCTGCACAGACCCGGACATCGGTGGAGGACACCACAGATTCTATACATTTTGGCCGATGCTCATTCACTGTTGAGCGGTGGAAGACACCACAGATTCCATACATTTTTGCATGGAATCTCTTCTGGCGCCGAGCTGCCCTGTTGGAGGGACCACAGATTCCATACAAAAATGTATGGAATCTGACGCATGTCTGGGCACCACAGATTCCACAACAGATTCAATACAAAAATGTATGGAATCTGTCTTCGTGCCGACGCGTGGTTCAGTGTTGGATGAGGACACCACAGATTCCATACATTTTAGTACCGAATCTGTTTTCGACGCGACGCGTGTTTCAGTGTTGGATGAGGACACCACAGATTCCATACATTTTGGTACCGAATCTGTCTTTGTGCCGATGGGTGTTTCCCTGTTGGATGGCGATGAGGCGACAGATTCCATACATTTTAGTACCGAATCTGTCTTTGTGCCGATGTGTGTTTCCCTGTTGGATGGCGAGGAGATTACAGATCCTGCACATTTTTGTGTTGAATCTGTTTTCGACGCGACGCGTGGTTCTCTGCTGGATGGCGAGGAGACCACAGATTCCGCACATTTTTGTACTGAATCTGTCTTCGTGCCGATGCGTGGTTGTCTGTTGGATGGTGGAGGAGACTACAGATTCCATACATTTTAGTACCGAATCTGTTTTCGACGCGACGCGTGTTGCCCTGTTGGATGGCGAGGAGACCACAGATTCCGCACATTTTTGTATTGAATCTGTTTTGGAGCCGACACAGGTTTCACTGTTTTACGTGAATCTGGCCACAGATTCAGAGCAAAATTGACTTGACGATACAAAGGACCAGGAGGACCGCTTCCCGAGATGCTCAGCAGCATTGAACAGGAGCAAAACTTCTGTCATTTGCCGGGATAGCCCATGGATTCTTCTCCGCCAGGCCGGCACGTGGTATTGTGGTCGATTACAGTACTGGATGCTGGGGCCCTCCGACAGCTGCTACGAGAGCAGGTAAAAAGCGACAAGTGAACATATACCCTACAGCCTGCTGCCCGTCGTCCTGCACATTCTCGTCCTGCGCGTCCTCGTCCTGCGCGTCCTCGTCCTGACCGCCCTCGTCGCGCACGTCCTGCATTCTATTTGCTGATCCGCTGCGACGACGTGCATGATGGTATCAAAGAAAAGGAGCAAAGGCTAGTGGTGCTGGAAGCAGGAAGCGGTGACGAGAAGACGAGGCAGTAACGAGAGCCTCGATTGAACGCAATTTGCATGCTCAATGCTCTGCCCTCACTTATTTGCACGCTCAACGCTCTGCCCTCACTTATTTGCATGCTCAACACTCTGCACTTTCGGACACACGTATCATGAATAAAACTCACGATAAACTAACAGGGAGGCTACAACACTGATAATCATGCCCACGCTCAACGCGAGGCTCGTGGGAAACTACTGACCAAAGTCCGAGGGTGAGGGTTCGTCGGACGTTTCATTGCCGGTGCCGCCTCTGCCGCCTTTACCGCGGCCAAAGCCTCTGCCGCCTCTGCCGCCTCTGCCAAAGCCGCTGAGGCTCCTGCGCGCTGCCTCGTGTGCCTGGGTCAGCGGCGGGACTGACTGCGCGCGCTCAGAGACAGTTTGCGAGATGCTGACCGACTTTTGACGCGGGGGAGGGACTGTCGGGACGGTGTTATCGAGGCCCAGCTTCACCAGCGAGGTGCGCTGGCCGCTTAGGTGGACTCGCCGAAACTTGGCGCCCAACAGCGCGCACCGCTTGCCGTCTTGCGCGCACGGGAGGCACCCACGGTGGAGATACACGTCGTTGCCGAGTTCGGTCATGGCGTAGATGGGCACGGCGTCCTTGTTGTCGGGGCACATGACGAGGGGGTTTGGGCTAAAGTTAGACTAAACTAAGGGCTCCAACCTACATGAACCCATACTCCTCTCCCAGCTTGATGGCCTCCATGCCGAGCTTTCTCATCACGCCGCAGTCGCGTTGGTGGACATTTTCGGCAGAGATTGTCGCACCGCCGTAGGGTATGCTAAACTTTGCGACAAGTTGGGTGCGGTCGTGCTCGGACGTGGCGGGATGCCAGACAAGACGCTCCATGGTCTCGATGGCCGACTGCTGGTACACCTCGTACTCGTTTCTAGTGGCCTCGAGCTTTGCGGAAAGGTAGTCAATGTGGGACTGCTGTTCGGCAATCTTGCCGTTGCTCTTTGCAAGCGTGTTCTGGGTCTCCACAGACTTGGCCGTGAGATCTGTGAGATCTTGTTTCAGCGCTGTGCGCTGCTCGGACCACTGGTGTCAGCCTGGACATTCTATTGACCCACCTCGCGCTTCTCGCCCTCGAGCCGGGCGACGTCGGCCTGTGCATTCTCCAGCTGCCCGGTCTGTGTCTCCACACGCTGTCGCAGGTCCTGGATTGTCTGCTTGTGCTGCTCGATCTCGCTGTTTGCTGTTGAGAGCGATTCCTGTACAATCCGGAGCTGCTCGGGAAAGTTTTCATTTGCCGCGCGGAGGTGACGCTCGGTGGTCTGGACGGCGTCGAGCTGCTTCTTGAGGTCCTCGGTGTTTGCCGTTGCAACCTTCGCCTGGCTCTCGAGGCTGCTGACCAGTACCTGCAGTCTGGCCACGGCAGTCTGCGACTCGCCAAGTGCTGTCTTGGCCTTGCCGAGTTTCTCAGTCGCCGTTGCGATCTCGCAGTCACGGTGGGATGCCTCATTTATGAGGTCCTGTATCGCTTCCGCCTGCTTCGTCCCCTGCGCCTTTGCAGACTCGAGATCGGCGGTTGCAGACTCGAGCAGGCGCTTGCTCCTCGTGGCCTCTGTCTGCAAGGTGGATACCTTGGAGGTGAGGGCCACCATGTCTGCAGTGACCTTTTTCTCCTTTTCCGCCCAGGTGCGCTTCTTGTCCTCGAGCTCGTCCGTCAGTGCCTGCAGTTTGCCCTTGGTGATCGCCAGTGTGCTGCGGGCACTCTCAATGTCGTCCAGAGCCGTGGCAAGCGATTGTTGAGTCTCGGCATGGGAGGCGGCCTTGTTCTGCAGCTCGCACTGCAGTTGGGCGACCTGGGTCTCGAGATTGTGGATCTGTGTCTCCTGGGCAACAATCTCGGTCTCCTGGGCCTCAATCTTCTGCCTCTGGGTGTCGATGGCCTTGCGGTTGGCCCTGCGCTCGCTCTGCAGTCTCTGGAGCTGGTCCGAGACGTCATCCACGACCTCAATGTCGTCGGTGCTCGCCCTACATGTCAGCCAGGAACACAGGGAATACCTACAACGTGTGATTGCGATCGCTACATGTGTCAGAAAAGAAAACAAGAATACAACCACCCACCTGGACCCCACACGGCGCCGCTTGACGCTGGGACGCGTTGAAGAGTAGCCTGGCGCGGGGGTGATCCTGCTCGATGCGGCGGCAGTTGATGCGGGGGAGGTGGGGTGTCGTTGTCTGGACGCGCTCAGGGAGGCCGCGGCGCCTCTAGATGGCACAGGCGGGCCTCTAGATGGCACGGGCGGGCAGAATGGAAGGGATGGAACGCTAAAGGGTTAGCTTGCCGTGCAAACTCTCCAACATATGTGATCGGGAGCGATTTATCAGGTGGGGAGCTGCCTGCACGCACCTATCCGTATCGCGGTCATCCCGGCTCTGGCTCCTAGGGATCTCTGGGCTCTGGCTCCGGGGGATCTCTGGGCTCAAACTGCGGTCGTCGCAGCGAAGGCTGTCACTGTCACTCCCATTGTCACTCCCGCGGCCTCCTTCCTCGAGCTCGGCATCGACTGCAGTGAATTCCCTCAGGGGGCACTTGCCCTTCACTGCGCTGCACCGGTCGCACGCCGAGTGACAAATATCGCCGCCTTTGACCTTTTTCCACGACTCTCGCACGACACAATTGCGGCAGCTCGGCGAACAGGGCTTGGGAGGGCTGTTGTCAGCGCCCGAGTACCTGGCAGTACGTACGTGTAAAAGTTTACACCATCCTTGTCTCTGCTGTGGAACGTGTACCCCCACCGCTCCATCTGACGTCTTCCGACATGGTTCTTCTTCGGCGGCATGGCGATGATGAAGATGAGGAAATAGAGTGTGTGGATGAAAGGTGAGAACCTGTTTCGTAAATGAAACACAGAGGAAGACATCAAAGGTGACATACAGAGGAAGACATCAAAGGTGAGAACATGTGTGGTGGAGGAAGACACTGCACACGTCAACCGTTACTGCATCTCATAGACGCCGCTGAGGACGACGGCAGCGGCGACTATAAGGACAGCTATCTGATATCCTCGACAGTTATCCATCTGATATATCCTCCGGGTCTCTAACCATTAAACCTCTAACCAATAACACCCTAACCGCCCCTAACCCCCTAAGTAACGTCGGGCACGCCGCTCATGCTTGGACCGTGGGCGGCGGCTTGGTCCATCCTCGACAGTTGTATATCCTCAGGGGAGGACAACATGTAGGAGGGAACGTCGCAGTGGGAACGCACATGGTGGGCACTTTATCGACACGTTGCTGCCGTCGTTCACCGACCGCAGCCTGGCAGCCAGCGAGCACGACAGGCCGCTGATAAGGCCGTAACCCCTAAGGGCTTGGGTCCCAATATACGCCTAGGTCAATGTGTGGATCCGGCCACATCACGTATGGCGGCGCGGGGCGCAATTGTATGGAACCGTGCCGTGGAGCAGGAGACTTTCCCAGGCGTCGGCTACCAGCGTGCGTCCCGTGAGAAATGGTGGACTGAATCGCGGATGCACGGGAACGTTCCCCTCGGTGAACCGCACCCTCAGGCCTGCACTGGTTAAGGAGGTCGGGAGTGCGGAAGCGGTCTCGCTTGTGAGCATAAAAGACGAAACTCGCGCCCGCGATAAAATACGGGACTCGCGCTCGTGGGAATGAAAGAGAACTCGCGCTCGCCCCAATAACAAGCGGGACGCCCTCTAGTCCGAGCCATGCTCCGCGGAAGGGTCGATCGCGATGCCGAGCGAGGTTGCGGTGGGCTAGCAAGGTGGGGCAGCACTTCCAAAGGCCTCGCAGTTTGTCAGAGGACAGCGTGGAGGATGGAGCAGCGCGGAGCACAGCGCCCAGAGGGCGAAGAAGAGCGGAGGACGACGCGCGGAGGACGAAGATGAGGCCGCGGCTGCTAAGGGGAGCAGGCACTCGTGGGGGCGTGGGGGCCTCCCTTTGAGCGGCAGTTCCATGGATCCCACAAACAGGTCGGCAGATAGCAAGCCGTGGTCCGCCAACGCACGGGGGTGGATGGCTCTCTCTCCGAGGGGCACACTGTACTTGTCTACATCGAGGGCGGCAGTGGCTCGGCTGTCACGCAGAGACGCAAAGCTTTGCGTCAACGGAGGAGTGTGGGCCTGCGAATAAGGGCGTGAGGGAGCGCCAAATAGTTATCGGCGTCGTTCCGTCGTTCCGGGAACCGGGCTTCTAGCCGTAAATATCCGGTAATCGGGTCGGACAAGTCCGTATTGTGAAGTGGCATTGTCTCGCGCCAACTTCAGCTGGGCTTGCAGGCTGCTGTAATCTCGTGCCGGTCGCCGAAGAGTCGCCCAGCCGGAGCGCAGAGCAGATGAAGCAGGGAGAAGAAGGCCACCGAGAGAGCGCAACGAGCGCAGGAGATCGCAACGGTGCCAATGGATCGCAACGAGAGATCACAACGAGAGATCGCAACGGGCCGAGGGATCGCAACGGGGCCGAGGGATGTGGAGCCGTCTGCTCGCGGAGAGGCGATGGGGACGCGCTCGGAATTTGAGCCCAAGCTGCAAAGCACGGGTGTCGGTGGTGAGTATGGTCAGAACTGAAGGTGGTCTGCTAGGAGATGAGTGTGAGGTGAGAGCCTGTGTCGTAAATGTAACATGCGGAGGAAGACGTCAAAAGTGGTGGCAACAGAACATGTGTCGTGGAGAAAGGCACATGTTGTGCAAGACAACTGCATTTTCCAACGGAAGACTACATCGATTGGTCAGCGTCGAGCTCTGGCAGCAGCGGCATTGTGCACTCTGAGGACAACGGCGGCGACCTTGACGGCTTTGAGGAAGAGGCTCCTTTGTAGCGGCGGCATGTAACCAAGTAAGCCCCCAAAAAGCGCTGTGATGAAGAAATGATGGGACACACATACGACTCTGATGACATATCCGAGGCACATGGACGACGCTCCAGCAATCGCGGAACACCGGCACCGGCGACCCTGCAGTCTCCGACTTTAGTGGATGCCCAAAGGTTTCTTGGTGCCGAAAGGCTGGTGGCGAAAGGTTGCCGAAAGGTTGTACGGAAAGGTGGCACATGTGCCCAAAGGCTGTACCGAAAAAGGAGGTGCTGTGGCTTCGCCGAAAGGTTGTATTGAACCTACCGGCCCGTGCAAGATTCCTGGGTGAATAGCGCCTCACTGCAGGCTACGAGGTCGGTCATGCGGAGAGGCGATACTGGGACTGCACGATAGATGTAATGACGCCAAGGGCATGTGCAACTATCCGCACATAATCGCGGCCAGAGTAGGGAGCTCGCACGCTGAAGATAACAACGGCAAGTGCGCTCTGGCGGTGAGGTTTATGAGAGACTAGGAGCAAGACGCAGCCATGCAGCAGACACGGGCGCGGTCGCGATTAGTGATATGAATGTGCCGAGTCACGACTGCCACGAGTTTTTTCTCATTCAGACACCATTTTGCCTTGCCAGCATCCATGATGGCAAGAGTGAATATCGAAAAAAGGATGTATTTAATTATTTAAATAATAAATACCCATGTGGCCTCCACGCTCTTGTTAGCGATCTTGCTAGCTTGCTAGCACGGTCTCGCCCTAGCGGCCTCGATTTGCTCCCCTCTAAACACAAACACACAAACACGACAACACTTGAACGCAACAAGTAATTGCTCACATCCATCCACCATTCCACCATCACTCACCACCACCATCACTCACCACCACCATCACTCACCACCACCATCACTCCACCACCACCACCACCACCACCACCCCACCACCCCACCACCCCACCACCCCACCACCCCACCACCCCACCCCACCACCCCACCACCCCACCACCACATCAATGTCCGCACCGACCGAGGAGGACCTGTACCTGAACCCTGAAGAGGAGGCTCCCTTCCCCGACTTTATGCTCGTCTTTCCGCGCATCCAGTGGCACGACGTCGTCTTTGGCTTTCCAATTTTCCACGACGCCGAGTACCTGCGCCAGTGTCAGTGGATCGGGCGCGCGGCGAGCCAGCGCTGGAACGCTGCCTTTGTGAACAAGGACCTGGGCGACATGGACGAGATGGATTTTGCGGCTGCTGTGTTTGACAAGGCGGACGAACTGTGAGCAACTCGTGTCTTCAACTCGTGCTTTACGCTAACCGGGCAGCCACACGCACCTGCGCTGGGTGTGCAAGGAGAATAACATCCCCGACCGGTCGACCGCAATGTGGGTTGAAGGGACGAACGAGCTGATCGAGGACTCTGCAAGGATGGTGCGTCTTTCCGTTACAACTTTCCATGGCCGCTGTGCTCACACCACAGGCTCGCCGTCGGATCGCCTTTACGTTTCCCGACCACCCAATCCTTGCCAGGCTCACCGACGCCGTTGCGTTCGACTTTGCCCGCGCCGCGCTGGATAGAACGTGGATACAAGGCGTCGACAGTGTCGGGGAACCACCGGTGAAGCACAAGTTTGATCTCGCCCCGTTCGCCGCGCGCTACCTCCCTGACCCCGCTTCCTTACCGCCGCGCCCCTTCACCAAGGCAGATCCCTACGGCGAGTTCCCCGACGCCCCAGACGTCATTTGGCTGGACGCCCAGCTGCGCGAGGTGTCGCCGCCGCCCAGCCATGCTGTCGACGTCTTTGGAACGGCCCCGTCTACGGCCTCTACGTCGCTGCCTTTGTCGAGCTCCTCACGCTCTATTGGATCCCTGCCCTCGTCCTGCTCCACGCGGTCCATTGGCTCCCTGTCCTCGTCGGGCTTGTCTTCGGTGGGTTCGTCATCATCATCACGACCGACAGCATCGCCTGAATCCAACTCCACTCCCGGAAGCGATGCAAAGATCTCGCAGGACTCGACACCACGCCGTCACCCGCTGTTCGGCCCGACTCACTTCCGCTGAAGACATTGTATGTTCGCTTCTTGTTGTGATGTATACGTGCGTTACTGTGATCAACGGAAGGATGCGCGCGAGGCTGTGTCCCTTACGATGCCGATCGGTGTTAAAGTGTCACGCCGACTTGTCCTCGTCGCTTCTGCTCGTCGCGTCTGCTCGTCGCTTCTGCTCGTCGCCTCTGCTCGTCGCGTCTGTTCGTTGCCCTGGCCACGTCGTCACTTGTGCACCTTGGTAGACGTTGAGAGTCAGTACTGTCACATTGTTCTTAACCTTTATCCCATCCTGCACCCCTACACTACCACGACCCACGCAACAATGTCGCCACACGCACAGCAAGAGCAACAGCCGCACGCACAGCAGTCGCCGATGTCGCCACACGCACAGCAGTCGCCCGTGATCCCCACGACTTGGGGTGACCTGCTGTGCTACCCAGGGCTGTTTACGCACACTTGGGCATCCGGCGCACGCACGCCAAGCCGCGAAAAGCCCAAGCCGTCCCTGGCGGCCATGGTGCGTGCCGTGGCCAACGAAGAATACAAGCACGACCGCAACGAGGAGCACAAGCACGGCCGCGCCGCTCAGCGACCGTATCTTCGGCTGTCCCCAGCTGCGCCGCACCGGTCCCCAGCTGCGCCGCACACTGTGGCGCCGGGCTTTGAGCCTCTCCTCCGGGCAGTGGCGACGGAGCCCCTCAGCGAAGTGGCGTTGCACCATGTTCGTGCCCGGCTCACCGGAACCCTCTGCGACACGCCGCCGCTGCAGAACGAGGCCCAGCTCGAGGCAACGCTGCTGGAGGACCTGCGCATCCTGGTCGCAGAAGTCGGTGCCACATTTCAGGCTGGGGTATACCTCCAAAACCAGGTCGATGCCGCCTACGTGCGTCTTCAAGAGCAAGGCGGCGGCGACGACCGGTATCGGCAGGCAAGGGCAATCGCGGACATTGTGGTTCAGGTGAAGGACGCCGGTGGCAGTGGCAGGTGGACGACGGTACACCCTCTAGAAATCAAGCAACCATCACGTCTCCCCCCCGAGATGTGCGCCGCCTTGGACAAGCTGTTTGATGCACCAGAGCAGCATACGCTTGTCTTGGGGGTCCGGCAGGCCGCAGGAGACAGGACGGAGCTGGAATATGGGGTGGAGGAAGCCGTCCCCTGCTACATCGGACGCGATGCAGCGTGGTCAGCCAAGCCCGTGGACAAGGACGTCGCGAACGGGCTGGCACTTATTCTGGAACCTGCAGCCTATAACTGGCTGTTGGGGTGCTCCAGGGGTGCGACGACCGAGGGTAACAAGTGGTTTGGCACGTATAACGGCACCGTGACAGAACATGGGGTGCATCTACCCACCGTTTTTCTCTCAACCTCCCAGCCTCAAGCACCTGCAACGCGTACAGTCCAGACTCTGCCCCACCTATATAACACGAATGAGGTCGGCGGCGAAGAGTTCGTCAGGACAGGCAAGATCGCGGTGAAGGGCCGATTGTTGCGGAGTGCCACTAAAGCACTTGCCCGACTGCGCGTGGATGATGACGTTGCACCCAGCACCAAGCACCGAGCTCACACTCCCCCGTCACTCCTTGCCCTGTTGGCGAGCGAAGCGTACCTTGCAAGCGTCGACGGAGAAAAGTGCAAGCTCACCGGGTGGCCCCTGCCAACGCTCCCACCCGAGCCGACCCCCGCGCACATTCGTGCAGTTGCCAAAGCCGCCCCACACGGGTCCCCGCCTGCGACGCCGACGCCGGCCGCGCGACGATGATGCGCTTCAGGACGACGCCCTCACCAGAACGTCTCCCTTTCTCTCTCGCCATCTAACCCTTTCGACCGCCCCAGTCCCCCCGAGGATCCCCTCCAGCCCCGAGGATCCCCTCCAGCCCCGAGACTCGCCGTTGCCCATTGCCCCCGCCCCTTGCCGCCCGCTCCAACCCAAAGTACAAGCAGAAGCAACCCCTCCATGTCTTCTCGTTTCGTGCCTCGTCGCCTAGGACCGTAATCTTTGAACCTCAACTTTGACGCCACTCCGCCGTCCCGGAACACCAACAGCGCTCACGAGTCCACTTCTGCACCCTCGCCATCGACGCGGCTGCCGGGGTCCCTCCGGCACCGCGTCAGCATATTTCGACAACCCGAAAAGCAACGATGCATAGCGACAAGCACGCGTGCCGCGAGAAGACAACCAGGCGTCGACGTCCCGGTCGCAAAGGACCGGCCGCCAATCGATATTCCCTCCGTCACGCCGTCCATGTTCCCCTCGCTGACACATCCGCGGCCCGAGTCTGTCCGTCTTGGAGGACGCCATCTCGAAAGGTCTTTGTGGTGGGCAATGTCTTCAATCCGCGCGCTCTCACCATATCCGCAGCAGTGTGGCACCCCTATTGTTCACACTCGCTGTCCAGATGCTTGATCTCAAACCTAGCTTGATCTCAAACCTGCACCCGAGCAGCTGACTGGCTCGCCCTCGGTGTATGGCCGTCCACTCCTGGAAGACGGACATTGGCGTCCCTGAGGCGTTCCCGACTCGACAATACCGCTTTTCCGGTACAATGAAACACTCGTTTAGGATTGAGCCCTGCGTGTGTCAAGCAGTGGATAAATACACGAACAACAGATGTCTTCTTCACCCACACTCTAGACCATGGTTGCGTGGGCGTTTGCGTTGGTGCTGCCCGCCGTCCAGGCGTTTTTCATTCTCTCCCATCCTGTTCTTGAGACGACTCGGCTGGACCCGTGAGTGCCGAGCAAGGAATATCTGACACCAGAATCGTCAACCCCGGCAAGGTCGCGCAGCACCTTCACTCGATCGTGGGCGGGTCGGCCTTTGCCAAGGACGTTACCTATGAGTCCATGATAAAGGCCAAGTGCACGACGGCGCCTGTCAGCATGTGAGTTTGCAGTCTCGCCATAGCTGATCAGCAGCGACAAGTCAAACTACTGGGCACCCCAGCTGTTCTAGTGAGTCCTCGCGGCGTCACCTTTAACCCCTCAGCTACGACAAGACCGACAAGACCTACGAGGCTATTCCCGTGAGGACCAAGCAGTTGGTGGAGCTCATTCCAGGTCGACTTTGTGCAGACGTACTACCTCCCGCGTGGTGGCGGTGGCGAGACCGAGATCAAGGCGCCCCCCAGGGGTCTCCGCATGCTTGCCGGTAATGCCAACCGCCGGTTCTTTAATGATAGCCGTGCTGCTGACCATGCCATGTCGTACGTGTGCCTCGACTACGCCGGCGGTCACGCAAACGACCCCGAGTGGGCCGAGCGCAACGACTTTTTCCGCACAACTGCCCCAACGGCATGCGTGCGCAGGTCAGTGAGTAGGCACTGTACCCACCCATGCTCACTGTACCCACCATGCTCACTGTACCCACCATGCTCACTGTACCCACCATGCTCACTGTACCCACCATGCTCACTGTACCCACCATGCTCACTGTACCCACCATGCTCACTGTACCCACCATGCTCACTGTACCCACCATGCTCACTGTACCCACCATGCTGAGCGCAGACTTCCCCACCTGCTGGGACGGCGTCAACCTCGACTCGCCCGACCACCAGTCGCACATGGCCTACCCTCTCGGCAAGCCCGCGGACGCCAAGAACGGCGCGGGCAAGTGCCCCGACACCCACCCAGTAAAGATCGTCCAGGTGTTTTACGAATGGGTCTTTGCCGTCAACATGTTTCCATACAACGGCCCCGGCACTTGGTTAGCTCCCTGCTAGTAAACTCCCACTGACGCCAGGGTCTTTGCCGACGGCGACGACACTGGCTATGGGTTCCACGCAGACTACATCCAGGGGTGGGAGGAGCCGGGCGGCGTCAATGTCCTGCAGCAGGCTATCAACCAGTGCGATCCCCCCGGGGGCATCCTTGGCGAGCTGGAAAAGTGCCCGCCTTTCCTGCCATACCTCAACCACCCCGGCGACCGCGGAGCGTGCACGCCCGAGTTTGACATGGTGGATGAGAATGTCGGCCTCGGCACCAAGCTCGCGCGTCTTCCCGGGAACAACACGCTGTGGGTCGGCGACGGCCCCAAGCCGTCGTGGCCTGGGTACGTCGAGACGGAAAAGTACTACTCGCCTGTCACGCCGCCGCCGGACGGCTGGACGTACACCGGCTGCGTCAATGAGCCTGTCGGCGGCCGTGCACTCACGGCTCAGCAGACCAAGGCCTCGGGCATGACCCGCAACCAGTGCATCGCCTTTTGCGCCGCCAAGGGCTTTTCCATCGCCGGCGTCGAGTATGGCCAGGAATGCTACTGCGACAATGCGTTCCGCAACGGCGCGTCCCCGGGCACCTCGCTCAAGTGCACCATGCGCTGTGACGGCAACAGGAACGAAAACTGCGGCGGCCCCGGTGCGCTCGACGTTTTTACGGCTGCGTCTACTCCCCCCACGTTCACATCCACGTCCACATCCACGTCCACTCCCCCCACGTCCACATCCACGTCCACATCCACGTCCACATCCACGTCCACATCCACGTCCACTCCCCCCACGTCCACTCCCCCCCCCCTGGATGGAGCTACACCGGCTGCATTGCCGAGGGCACCACCGGCCGTGCGCTCCAGGGGGCGCAGACGTCCAGGACTTGACCCGTGCCAAATGCGTCGCCTTTTGTGCTTCTCGCGGCTTCTCCATCGCGGGTGTCGAGTTTGGCAAGGAGTGCTACTGCGACCACGACTACCGCCAGGGCACCTCGCTCACGGCCACATCCACCAAGTGCACCATGAAATGCGGCGGGTCCGACGACACGTGCGGTGGTCCCTCGGCGCTCGACGTCTACACCAACCCCTCGCTCGCGCCCGCCCCCGTCAAGCTGCCCAACGGATGGTCTGCACACGGCTGCTACTCCGAGCCCACCGCGGGCGGCCGTGCGCTCACGGGCTATCAGCTCACCTCGCCCAAGATGACGTACGACCTCTGTGTCAACGGCTGTCAGGGCGGCGGCTTCACCTACGCTGGTCTCGAGTACGGCAGCGAGTGTTACTGCGGCAACACATTCGCCCCCGGCGCCGCTCAAGTCAGCGACGGCGACTGCGGCATGGGGTGCTCCGGCGACAACAGCCGCTTTGCGGGGGCGGTCGCCGTCTGACCACCTCTGCCATTACCAAGTAGATCGCTGTGTGAGGCCGCACGACACGTCAATCCTCGCAAACGACTTGAGCACCCTCACACTCACACCAACTGTTCGACACTCTCTCTTATCTCGCGTCAGAACTTGTCTGAGACTAGTTCTGATTCCAACCTTGCCAGACGCGTACACAAGTAGCATTTCCCCTCGTTCATAGCTGTTCGTTGTTTCCCATGGATGAAAGTCTTTTATTCCCGTGTTCCCACGTAATTGATGCCCAGCCCAAGGCGTCGGTTGCCCGTCCCACCGTCGGGGGCCCATAGGATAGCTTGCTCTTCACCGGGATGCATGTGAAATACTTGCTCTGGTCGGTGTACCATTCCAGAATCGCCCTCGGGTTGAGCCTGGGAGTCAATGCGAGCGGGGAGTCGACAAACAGTGCTTTCAACTAGCTTACGGCCCTTGAGCGTGACCGCACCGCGAGGTTGATTTGAGGATAGCCATGTCAGTGACCTTGAACATGTGCCCGCCCGAGTAAGCGCCCCTCAAAGACAAAGAGATTGGCATTGCCTTCCTTATATGTGGTGTGTTCTGACGAATAATATGATATGCGGACCGTATCCCTGGGTGACTGTTGTTATGTTTTGTCGCGAGACTCTCAACCCAGCGCTCTTACATTTATCGTCAAAGTCATTGTTCTTCCGCCAATCCCTCGGTCGTTCTCCCCACAACCTGCATCACGGTCCACTACGTCTGGGGGGTCCCACCTCCCTCGTTTTCGATTAAGCGTCAGGAAGTGCACGAATTTGGCGTTCTCCGCCGGTTTGATCCAAACGAGCGCGTGGATGCAACGTGCCCTATTTTGAGGTCGATCGACCCTCAACCGACAGTGAGAAAGAGACTCTGTGTTGCGCAAACTATCTGGAAGACGAACAGGGGGGGTAAGAACGGGGTCGGCACCGAAGTGACGCCCCGCGGCAAAGCGAGTCAGCACCATCTCGTCGCCTTCACGCAATTTGGGTGTCTCAGCTCGCTAGATCACGCTCGTCCACAATTGTACCCCTGACCATAAAGCGCCTTCCACGGCGCAACGTTCCGTGTTCCACAGTCGCAAGCTCACCTAGGATTCAACGCTGAAGGCTACCTCCGACAACCCACCTCGGTGCCGATAGGTCAGTGCCTCCTCGATTTCATGCCTCCCTATATTCTTTTGTGCGTTCGTAGCTGTAGCCAGTATGATTCTGTCTCCCAATGAGTGCAGCCTCTGCTGCAGAAAAAGGCGAAGAGATCTGTATCAAAGAGCAAGCTCTTGGAGGCGCAGCCCAGGTCGTCGACGGTGCTTGGCCAAAGACGTCCCAGAAGCTGGTGATCGAGCCGAGCGTGATGAGGGGAACCCAGCGGCGACGGACCGCCCAGCGAGGCATGGGACGGACGGCCGATGCGTCCCCCCAGCCAAGCATTTTGCCCAAGGTGATAGGGACCTTGCGGCGCTGCCAGCCGGGAGGGAAGCGCTCGTAATAAAACCACGACTCGACCATCTGGGGGGAAAAGATCTCACTGTCGCCACCAAACGCTTTGTGAGAAAGCCCGACTCGACGACCATTCGCCGGGGGTTAAAGTCACCTTTTCTGCTGTTGTGTACCGTGTTTTGCCACGCACGGTAGCGGCTGGTGGAGAGAGACTCTACGGTGTTTTGCTCGCCGAGGAACTGGTGGTAGAGGTTCTTGTCTAGTGCCCCCACACTGCCAAGGCCGTGGTCCTGCCGGGTGACGGATGCGTCTCCTTCAAAAACCCGCGGAAAACAATACCTGTACCGTGATAACGCCCATAAACGTCCTTGTCGGTGCCCCTCGAGAGCGACATCTGTTCAGGGTCGCCCTGGGACACACACCCCACCGTTCCCATTAAGGTAGCCATGTCGGGCGAGGGCGAGTACGTTTCCCCAAGAGCGAGAACGATTCCCACATGCCAACAAGCAGTTGCAGTGTGGTCACAATAGCGGTGCGGGGCAGGTAGCCATGGTTGGCTGCCGCATTGGTCAGGGGCCGCGCGTCTGGCCGTGAGTAGGTGGGAACCAGGGAGGGTCGGCGTCCTCGGCAGGTCCCCAGCCGACGATGGGGTCGTAATCGAGCTTGACAGGTGGGAGCTTGATGGGGTCCTAATCGAGCGTGAGAGGTGGGAGCTTGAACTTGGGGGCGTTGCTGGCCGAGCCGTTGGGCGCAAGAGGGCCTGATGTGAATGACGGAGGGAACCGGCGGTACGGACGCATGTCGGTGGGCGCCCAGATGACATCCTCATGTCCGAGGACGTAGGCCTTGTACGTGAGGGCATGCGTGAGCTGGTCACCCGGGGTCTCGAGGAACTCGTGGTGAGGGGCTGGGACGCCTTGAGATACGCCACCGGGTCCTGGAACTGCTGGCTCAGAGTCGCATCCTTGTTGAACACGGTGTCGCCAAGACAGCCCTGAGCTTGTCGATCAGCTGGGGGTGTCGACCCTGCTCCGCTTGTCTATAACCCCCTCTTCCATGAGATGGGCCATGAATGGAAAGGCGGCGGCGGTAATTGCCAGGCGACGGACATGCAGAGCTTCATGTTGGATGATGGTTAACTAGCAAGTGGACCAAACTGAGAACCTATATATCGTCCGCACAGAGAAAGTGTCGTCGTGACACCAGTGCCGATCGCACCAAAGTGACCGTATACCCTCGAAAGAGCTTCCGTGTGAGTTGACATCCAGTAAGACACAAGTCAACGCCAGGTGCCGGACACGCTGTGACCGGGACCCGTCGCTGTGACCGGGACCCGTCGCTGACCGGGACCCGTCGCTGACCGGGACCCGTCGCTGACACCGGGACCCGTCGCTGTGACCGGGACCCGTCGCTGACCGGGACCCGTCCCCGGGACCGGTATCCGTCCCGGGACCCGTAGCTGTGACCGGTATCCGTCCCCGGGACCGGTATCCGTCGCTGTGACCGGGACCCGTCGCTGACCGGGACCCGTCGCTGACCGGGACCCGTCGCTGACACCGGGACCCGTCGCTGTGACCGGGACCCGTCGCTGACCGGGACCCGTCCCCGGGACCGGTATCCGTCCCGGAACCCGTAGCTGTGACCGGTATCCGTCCCCGGGACCGGTATCCGTCGCTGTGACCGGTATCCGTCGCTGTGACCGGGACCCGTCACTGACCGGGACCCGTCGCTGACCGGGACCCGTCGCTGACACCGGGACCCGTCGCTGTGACCGGGACCCGTCGCTGACCGGGACCCGTCGCTGACCGGGACCCGTCCCCGGGACCGGTATCCGTCCCGGAACCCGTAGCTGTGACCGGTATCCGTCCCCGGGACCGGTATCCGTCGCTGTGACCGGTATCCGTCGCTGTGGGAGGCACTGAGAGACATTTGATATTGCTTGATTTTGCGTGTCAAGGCAAACCGTCCTGGCACCGTAGCGGTTGGAATGCTGTGGCGGGCTGTCTGCTGTGGCGATGGCCTCGGCGCAAGCACAGTGAACGGCGACGACGATTGCTGTCGACAGCTCGAGGGCGAGTCTTGCAAATATAAAGTGTGCTACTCAGCCAGAAAGTCCAAATTTCAATCAGACTGAGACGTCCGAGACGGTACAACCCCGGCTCACCCTCATGTTTTCTTGGATTCCAAGTCAGCTGCGACACAGCGCAACGGCAGGTATTTCTCAGGCGTCAATCCACAGAATATTGAGACGGACGGAGTGTGCACGCACACAATCAAAGCCACAAAACTGTCTCCGATCGGTCTCCAGGGCGTAGATGCATTAGTATATGGCTCATAATCATAGAGTCTGGTGGAGGACACACGACAGCGGCCGCATGGATCTGAATATGGATCTAGCTAGACACCGCCAACACTTCTGCTTCCATAGCCGCACGACATACTAATTGCATACTCAACTCCTATTAAACTAATCAGCTCCCATTGCAGGGCCCTGGGCCCCTGGCTCACTTGAAAAAGTAGTAGAGCGCAGAGTAGGGAACACTAATGCTGTCTGTGCCGGTGCACGAGGCGGGGGGCTGACCGCGTGCGGTGGCGAGGCGGAATCCAGTCTTGGCAAACTGGCCGCCCTCGGGCTGCGGGAGTGCGGCAATCTGGATCCAGTCAATGTTCTCTGGGCCGTCGGGGGACGCGATGCCGGCAATCTTGTTGAACGTGGTCTGGTCGTCGGGGTGAGCAAACTCGAAAAACTTGGGGGCAATGCCGCCCGAGGGGATCGTACTGGGGTCAGTAGGAAAACGCCACTTTACGTACACAAAGTTGTGGCCGATGGAGATGACACACCCAGCAGAGGCAGGGTCGGGGTCAGGGAAAGGGAGCGCATCGATGGCGACGAACGGGAGCGTGACCGCAAAAGAGTTGTCGAGGCAGCCAATGTCGTACAGGCTGGCGGTTCAGTGACTGCTCCGTAACCAATAAACTCACTTTGCAAACGCACCGGCGGTGACATACTTTCCGTCCTGACAGGTATAGTTCTGCACACCGCGGCCGAGGGTTGACGCGAAAAGGACTTGGTCCGCGGGCTGCATGAGGGCCGTGTGCTCGGCGGGGAGGGGGATGGTGAGGGTGGCTACGTCGCAGGCATAGTAAGGTGGTGCCCACCTGGCCGAGAGGGCGGCGGGAAGCGCCGTGGCGAGTCCGAAGAGGCGACGCCGCAGCAAAAGTGTAGGTGAAGGCGAACACTCTATGTGGAGTGTGGTCAATGTGAGAGCGCTGGTTGGTGTCGAACTTGGGGACCCTTCCTTATATATCCTCGCCTCTGCTGCATTGGACCCATTGGGAGCTCCGGTGGCACATGGGTACATAGCCGCGGTGCAGTTGGAGGGCAGGTCGTCGCCATCGCCTCCGAGGCGTCATGAATCATGCACGGCCGCGGCTGTGAATGCAAACGGGGGTCCTCAGTTTGTGTCTGCCACAGCCTTAATTTTCCATCGCCTCTTTGGTTCTTTGCTTCGGAGCATAGCCTCTGCGTTCGCACCCACAGCTTGCGGTAGTCCAGGTTGCCCTCCACTTTCAATTTCGGCAGTGTCACCTCACGCATGGCGAGGTCATTGTCCTCATCAACACACATCTCATGCTCTACCACAGCACAGGCCGGAAATTCCAAGTTGACGAACAAGCAACATCGAATCCAGTTTGCGTCGACCAAGGAAACAGCGGGAATGATTGTCTTCGAATCCGCGAGACAGCGGTGCTTCACTAACATTTTGCTCTAGCTCCAGAGAAGCGCTCATGACACACGGGCACGCGCATGTCACAAGCCAGAGCCACTGATGCCCTGTGACTGCGCACAGACTCGTTGGATCGAAGCCCCGGGGCGGTACAACTACGGGATGGAGAGAGTGTTGTACACAGGGATATCAGTCGGGAACTGCATTGCCCGATTGCACTGCGTCGTGTGCACAATACTGGACCCGCGCCTTGATCTCATTGTGAGCGTTTGTCGTGGCGGGGCGTTTGTTGGTTTGTTAGTGGGTTGGTTGTGGGTTTGTCGTGGCTTACAACTTGTGAATCTCTTTTTAAAGCCTGCACAAGCACTGCCCGGATCCTTTCCCACGCTTCCCATCCCAGAAATCTCGTCGTCGACATCAACTTCCGCGCTTGACCCAGTTTGACGGCTTAATCCTCCGAGCACCGCTGTGCTGGTGAAACTGTCACTGCTGTACGAAACGTATGCTTTACGGAGGCGTGTTGGGGCACTGGGTTGGTCGGAGTTCACGTGACCGGGCGTTTCATCTTTACCCACCTGTGACATTGACGGCGACATTACAGAAAGTGTCCGGTGTGACCTTACAGGCCGAGGCCGACAGAATCCGCTGCCCTTCCACGTTCTTCTCATCGCTTTTCTCCTTGTTCGATTCCAACGACATGCCACTCGAATCAGTCCAAGCGCTGGTCGACACTGTCCGCCAGGTGCGTTCTCCGTTTACACAGTATTGACGCACAGGCTCAAACCATTGAGATCCTCATTCCGGATGCGACACCTGGAGGCAAGTTCTGGGCTCCTCATCAGTTCTCCCCATCCATCCGGCTGGCCCGAGTGGGCGAGGCAGAGGTGGATAAGCTGCCAAGGAAGACGGTGACCGCAGATGCTGTGCCGCTCAGGCTCGAGTTGGGCGACCATTTTGGATAGAAGCGTTTCCGCGATGTCTACCGTATCCAAGCTGCGTCTCGCGATCCATCTGCATCGCCCCTGGCCATTAAATTCGTCGATTTGTCCTTTTTCTCCCCATTGACGCCTCCAACTCGTGCTTGGGTCGAGGAAATCGTGGCCAACGAGTTCCATCACTTTACGGTTCTGGAGCCGATCCAGGGCACCGCGGTGCCACGTCTTGCGGGGCTTTTCGGGAACGGTACGCTGTACTGCGCATTATACGAAGACGGCGGACGGCGGCTGACGTGGGCCGAGAGGATGAATGCTGAGATTGGGTGAGTCTGTGTGGCATCCGGGCTGACCTGTAGCGATCGCTTCCTCGAGACTGTTGGAACAATTCACGCAGCCGGCGTCGCCTACTCTCCAGACTATGCGTCCTCTGTATGCATAAATAACGATGGGGAGATCAAGATTGTCCACTTTGAAAACTCGTTCACGCGTGCAACCCTCACCCCGGAGATCATCGCAGAGTGGATGGGGAACGAGGAATATGCCAAGCCTCATGCCGGGTGGACATTGGAGCAACACATGCAGGAACTTTGTCGGCAAGCTCTCGACACCAGTATGGGTTGGGTTGGAAGGTATGTTCCCATCTTTCCAAGTCCCACGCCTTCGCCATAATTGTGTTAGAGGTAGAATGTGAATGAATAGTCATGACTGAAGTGTCTTGAAACATATGACCCGACACTCTGGCAATTGCTCTCCAACTGTGTCTCTGGGGCCGAAACTCTGCACACTGTGAGAGTTGGGCAGAGAGCAGTCCAATCTCAGACAACATGTGCGTCACTGTCTGTCAGACCCCCGCAGTACTAACCCAAGAAGATCTCTGGGCAACTCGGCTAGCTCCCAACGTTCCAAGATCTGCAGACATTGCTGTTCGCGCTGTCGCTATCGAGGTGCACGTTGGTTGTATGAGCGCAGTTCCGCAGTTCCGCCAGGTCCACAGGGGCCAACGTTTGATCCTCAGGGTGCAGGCTGCAAACGCCACACCTACAGGTCACACGTACGCCAACCTGAAGGTTTACCACTCAGGAACCCGCGAATGGTATCTTTTATGCCACGAGCATCTGAAGGCCGCTCACCCGCGAGTATCTCCAGCAACTCTGGGAACGTTCAGACATGTATAAGTGGGGGACCCCATTGTCGTTCACCAAACTAACCATGTCCGCCCCACTCCTGCGTCAAAGTGTCGACCGATGGTGTGCCCGCCTTGCAGCACGCTCTCAACCAGATCCAGCGGCTGTCAAACATCATGATGGAGACGTTGTGCTACTGACTGGCGCAACCGGCGGCGTGGGGGCGAACCTCCTTGCGCAACTTGCTGCCTGCCCCACTGTGTGCAGGATCGTCTGCCTGTCGCGCGCCGAGTCTCACGCCGAATCGCTTGACCGCGTAAAGGCCTCGCTCGCCGGGCGCTCGCTTCCAGTCGACCTTTTGAAAGTTGTGGCGTACGCGGGTAACGCCAACCAGCCACTTTTCGGTCTCACGCCCATCGAGTACGCGGAAATACGCGACTCGGTAACGGTAGTCCTTCACATGGCGTGGCCGGTCAACTTTAACATGCCGCTAAGCCGCTACGAGGAGCACCTTGGCGGTGTGGTCAACCTAATCAACCTTACACTTGAGTCGCCGAGGAACAAGCCAGCCGCCTTCTTCTTCGCCACATCAATCTGCGCCATTGGGGGGTTCAGCAACGACGTCTTGATTGCGGAAGATTTCATGGGTCCCGAAGGCGCAGTCCTGGGCTACGGCAAGAGCAAGTGGATTGCGGAGCAAATCATCAAACGGGCTGGGTCCGTGGGTCGCCTCTCCGTCTTCCGGATTGGGCAGATGTGTGGTGATTGCGAACAGTGAGTAAGTAGAGTTCCAGGGCGCTAATCCCAGCGGCATCTGGAACGAGGTCGACACCTATCCCCTCATGTTCCGCTCCGCCAACGTCATCGGCGTTCTACCCCTCCTCCCCGACCGCGTCGACTGGCTGCCACTCGATACCGCGGCTCGTGGAATGTTGGAAATTGTCAGCGCGACGGAGACGCTCGGATCGCCTCATGCGGAAATGTACAACATTTTAAACCCCCACGTTTGCGGCTGGGATACGGTCCTATTTGGTTTGTGGGAGGGCGGTTTCGACTTTCAGGCCGTTTCGTACTCCGAGTGGGTGCAGAGGCTAGCCAACAGTAGACGGGAAGGAAACCCCGCGCACAAGCTTTTGGTGAGCGAAAGCGCGCGACAATTGCTGACAGCAGCCATTCTTTCAGAGCGATCTCGCGGCCATGGCCCGAAAGACGTACTCATTTGCAAAGACGACCCGATTGTCGCCCACTCTCGCCCGCTGTCCCCCAGTGGACCAGCGGCTCGTCGCACGGTTCACTCGTCGCTGGATCCTGACAGAATTCTTGATCCCGGGGGGATCTCGCGCGAGGTTGTAAATGTCGTTAAAAAGTGTACCTCGATTACAGATCATGTAGTGAATGTGGCGCGGACCGTGATACCTGACAAAATGGAGCCACCACTTCTGGAGATGGGTCACAGTTGCTCGGGCATAAGCATTACTCATTCGGCACAGAAGGCACCCTCAGAATTGGTTCCATTTGTTGGTGAGTCATAAGCCACTTCCAAGCGATTCGTGATCGAGAGGTAGCAAGGTCTGACATTTATTACATAAGGTTACCGCTAGTGTGCACCTGCGACGTCAGCGTGTCATGACTCGCTAGGTGCCACGCCGCCGGCCACGACCCCTCGGCCATGGCTTGTGGCCGAGGTGACAACATCAAAAGTCCCTGGGTGACATTCCTGTTTCTGATATCCTGAGTGGCCCTCCAGGTAATAGGATAATCTCTTTTTGAGAATGTTCCGTCCTGTTGCCGATATCCAGCTGACTTGAGCGTCAGTGGCAGTTTGTCATGCCAACCCCCACAGAAATAGCACTTTGGACACCAACTATCAGCAATCACCTTAGAACTCAATCAGAGCTCCAATCAGTAAACCAGTTTCCATAGTAGTTCCTCTTTGTCATCGTCTCCTCGCGAGTGCAATGCAAAAGTGATCTTTCCAGAACAATAGGATATAAAGCCGCCGCTCTGAGAGCCACACTTCCGGCTCCCACATTAAGCCAACATCAACGCAACTATCACAGCATCATGTCTTCGGTCACCTCTGGACTCATTCTCGTTACCGGCGCCTCTGGTTATGTCGGCACGTGAGTGGTAGGGTCACTGGGGCACACTGACATTTAGATACGTCGTCCAGACTCTACTTGAGGAGGGGTACACCGTGCGTGCCACAGCGCGCTCTGAGGCCAAGGCGGACCACATCCGCTCGCTTTATCCGGGTGCCAAGTTTGAAACCGCAATTATACCCGACATGATCAAAGACGGCGCCTATGACGAGGCGATACAGGGGGTGGATGGTGTGCTCCACCTCGCCTCGCCTGTCGACCTCGCCAACGACGATGCCCCCTTGTCCGCATACACCGACGGCGCCGTCAAGGGTGTCACAAATCTTCTCGACTCTATCAAGCGCAAGAACCCCAGCGTTAAGCGTGTCGTTCAAATGTCGTCCATCGTCAGCGTCGCACACGCCACAGGTGACAACGACCTAGTGGACGAGACTTGTGGGTGCCCGCGGAGTCCCCTTGTGGCTGACACTGCAGCGTGGAACGACCAGGGACTCAAGACCGCCCAGGAGCTCGACGCCAAGGGACCGCAGTTTGTCAAGTACATTGCATCCAAGGTTCTCGGGGAGCGGGCATTCTGGGACACGATCGCCAAGGACAAGGCCACGTACCAAGGCGTTTCAGTTCTTCCGGCCGCGATTTTCGGGCCCGCAAAGAACTTTTCCGAGACTGGCCAGCCGCAGGGTTCGCAGACGTTTACCATTCCGTTCCTGACTCCCGGGGCCACCGACCAGACGCTCAAGTCTGACTTTAACATTGTTGACGTCCGGGACGTGGCTACGGCGACAGTTGCGGCACTCCGTGTTCCAGAGGCCGCCGGCCAGCGCATCATTCTTTCTGCGCACCGCGTTCTCGGCGCCGACATTGCCATTGCGGGAAACAAGCTCGCACCGGAACTGCGACTCAACACTGGGTCCCCCGACATCCTCGAGACCCGCGACAAGGGCCGCCGCTTTGACGGATCCAAGGCACAGAAGATTCTTGGCGTTCAATGGCTCCCGTGGGAGAAGACTGTGGATGAAACCGTGGGGGATGTCTTGCCCAAGCTCCTCGCCGCTAAGAACTAGTGGATGCTTCTGATTCATGCATTGCCCGTGACGCGCGTTATATAAAACAAGCTGGGGACGGGTCAGTGTCGTTCAACACATCGTTCGTGACTCAAGGAACCACCTACCTTTTCCCCTGCGCCGACCGAATGCAAGACATCGCTTGTCAGCGATACCATGCGTCCATGTGTAAGCCACGGTCGTTGACTCTCACAACATTGTGATACCCCACTAGGCAGCACGAGCAGCCGCCAGACGCTCCTCGACGTCCCCGGGGCCGTGAAAGTGCTTGCTGCCGTCGGTGGCCCATGTGACTCCGCACAGCGCCAGGCCAATGACGAACACGACGATCCCATAGTTCATATTCTCGCCAGTAACGGGGAGCTCGGGCGGGAACATGAAGCACGCCGAGGTGAAGACGAGGAACGCAAGCGATACGACAATCATAGGGCGGCGCCATTTACCCAGCGACCAGCTGCGCGGCTGTCCCTCAAACGCGTCCTCGTCGCGGATCAGAACAATGACGAGGGGCACAATCCAGGACACCTGGTTGAAGAGAATACACGTTGCGAGAATGGCATTGAGCGCAACGGACGACGCGAGGTCTGGCGTAAGCTCAGGCAACAGGCCAAGAACTTACAAATGAGTCCAAACAGAACGACCCAGGCCGAGGAGAAGAGCACTGCCATGACTGGGGCCTTGAGTTTGGGGTGCACCGGGGCGAGGGGGGCGGACCACCGGCCAAAGCCACGGTCACGCGCAAACGACATGATCATGCGAGACACAATGGTACCGACGCTCTGCGTGCAAAAGGTCATGGCCACGACGGAAATGAGGAGGAGGCATGTCGCCCCGAGACGCGAGTCGGTGACCTGGTGGTAGATTTCGCCAAGCGGGCCAGCGGGCGACGTGAGGACGGCGTCAAAGTCCTTGAGGGTAAAGAGAAGCACGACCATAAAGGGCCAGGCGGTCGCAACGCCGGTGACCGGACCGAGCCACATGACGCGCGGGGCGTTGAGCGCAGGGTTGGGCATCTCCTCGACAACATGCGCGACGGCGTCGCACGACGACGTTGTGAGCCACGACTGCAGCATGCCAAGAAAGAAGGCGAACGCGTCGGGCCACCCGCTCGTGTTTGTAAACGTTCCAAACACAGCCTTCGGGGGCTGGAACTCTCCCTTGGAGCAAGCCAGAAGCGCAACCATGACGACAACCATGCCGATAACCGACCAGTAGAGACCAAACGAGTCGAGCGCGGGCAGGATGCGCACCCCAAAGACGTTGAGAAGCAGCGAGATGAAGAGGAACAGCATCATGACCAGGAATGCCTGCCAGCGCTGCATCTCGTACGTGTCGTTCCACAGAGCAATGACCCCCATCAAGAGCGCCTGCGTCAGCGCCGCGGCGGCCGCGAGAAGAGCGGTCCAACCCGCACACGCCATCCAGCCCGCAAAGAAGGACAGCTTGGCCCGCTTGTCCTTTGGGGCGAGAATATACGTCCAGTCGTATTGTCCGCCGGCCATGGGATAGACATGACAGATTTCGCCCCTGTAGTCAGCCATCGCCCTCCGAAATCACTCACATCACCACGGCGATCAAAACCTGGCCGATGAGCGACACGACAAGGCCCCATACCATGGTTGCACTGCCGCCGAGGGCGAGGCCAACGGGAAGCGCAGCGGCCATCGCCGTCCAGGTGTTGAGCAGCGAAAAGGCGAGTCCCAGCGAGTCAAAAAAGCCAAAGTTGCGTTCGAGGTCGGCACCCTGGTCGATGCCATTCACAACATGGTGGACGCGGTGGCCACTTGAATCTGTCTCGCCCCCCTCCGTCGCGCCATAGTCGAGCGCTGGCGTGGAGCCGAGGAGTCTATCCGTGGAGCCGTTCTGTGCGTGGGCCATGGTTGGAGGCTATGGGGGTATGCACATTGTGAGCGACGACCTTTAAATCAATAAGTGTTCATCGTGGGGTGGGCGAATCTCGGCAAACAACAATTGTTTATCCATTTTGACCAATCACGGTTGGATTCCCGGAAATCGTTTATCCTGTTGCCGAAGTGCCGATCCGCAGTCCCTGTTGCTCCTGTACAATGTGATCTGGCGATGCGACTTGGCAGGGACTCGTCTGTATCATATGTTTCCGCTGCAACAGACTTCTACAGCTCTTCAAGAAGCGTCATTCGCCTTGTTTGCAGTTTTATTGCTGCAAACTCTAATAGGCCATCGGAACAGAATGAATCCGCTCGTGAGAACGCGTCCACAATTACCTGGATTCGAAAACAGGAATCAACACCAGGTTACTCACTTGCACTGCCAAGCGGCTCTGGGATAGGTGTCTCACCCTGACTCCAGAGGTATGGCGGGACCCCGCAACTCATACAGTCAATGGCTTCCACGACATTAAAGAACTTTAATCAAGGTCCAGATTCATCAAACAAACTAGTTCTTGGTTACCATCGGCAGGGACACTAGTTCTTGGTTACAAACGGCAGGGGGACACCCTCGGTGGCCTTGACGTCGTCAGACAGGGGCCCGTCTGCGGACCATACCGCCGACGCCGGGCGGTTGGTCTGGGCGGCGTTTGCGCTGGACGCTGCCGCCGTGTCGACCGAGGTCGGGAGCGCAAACGGAGGCGCCTGGGTCTCGCTGATCGTGAATGTCTGTGACACTGTGTATCCGTGGGCGATAAGAGTGTACTGCGTCCTGTCCATCGAAAAGTAGGGCACGTTCTTGCCATTGGGGCTGTCGTAGTCTGCGCGAGGTGCCGCCGCGTTTGTATCGTTTTGCTGGAGACCGTAAAACTCCTCCACCGTGTTCCGCGCCTGAGGAGGAATGGCGCGGCGAGCGGGACCGACCTCGTTGACATCGAGGCCGTTGCACAGCGCCAGCCAGTCGGCGGGCTTTTGGAACTTGCGGACCTCGTCAGGGCGGACGACCACAAGGGCCAGCTTGCCCGCGCTCAGATGCCAGCCAAGGTGGCAATGAAGCGGCCAGACACCAGGGACATCTGTTACAACGCGGATGATCGCCCATGCGTTGGTTCCAATCGTGAGGGTGTCCCTTCGCAGAGGGTTGTTCGTGTTGAGTTTGACACTCGGGTAGTCGGCCTCAGTCAAGATGCCGGGGCCGCGCGCCATGATGTAAAACTTGCGTCCGTGCAGATGGAACGGGTGGGCAAGTCCCAAGTCGCGCTGGTTGATAATGATATCGGCAGCGCCGAGCTTGTCCAGTGTGACTGCAGCAACACGGGAACTGTTGAGCTCGAGCCCATTTTCAATCTTGGCGAGGATGGGGTCGTTGATAAAGTTTGTAAACGATACTGCTCCTTGGGGGACGTCCTTGACGTACGGATTGAACCCGAAACCGAGCCACTTGTCTCCCTCATGGTTGACAAACTGCCCCGCAGAGCTGTCCATCCTCCAAACGGCAAACGTGCTGGCGGGTGGGTTCTCTGGAATCAGAGGGACAACAGCGTGCTCGTTGTCGACATCGAGGCACGGGGCTGTTAGAGGGTTCTTGTTGGTGGGCCACGCCGCCGTCGTGGGCAGTTTCTTCCCAGACCATGCAATGCCCAGAATATCAGTGTACCGCAGAATGGCGAGGCCCTCGAGTTTATAACCGCCAACCATGCACGCTGGAATTAGCACGGCCAAGCTTTTTCCATCTCACCAGACGAAACACTGGACCTCATCCAAAATGCCGGGTAGCTGAACAACCCGCCTTGGTTGAGGTTGACAATGACGGACACTCTCTGCCCTGCGTCGATAGCCACCTCTGTGAGATACAGAGGCTGAATGGGGGTGTCGTCCACTTCGACAACTTTGAGGACGTGATTGTCGATCGAGAAGCGCAGTTGGGCTGTGTGTTAGAACAGTATAGACGACGGGCTTACCCAGCGAGCCGTGGTTGATAAGACGGAGACGGAGCTTGGATCCCATCCTTGCGCGCGTCTCGGAAGGAGTGGTAAAGTCGCAGTCGGCATCGGCCTGAGCCAAGTTGCAGTCCTCCTGGCCCACACCGTTGAGCAGAACCGCGTCGGGCATCTTCATGTCAGTGATAGCCTAGAACCTTTTACTCACCCTCGGCAGGTTTGAGCCGCGGTAGCCCACGCCCCACTTGAATAGCCGGCTGACAATGTATGCGCTCTCGTCGTGCCACCAATCCCCCGTAAACAAAATCTTGTCGTCATCATAGTCTCCTTTCCTGAGAAGGGTGCTCTTCTTCAGCGGATCATCCTTCGAGTGGACGATAAGAGCGCCAAACAGGCCGTCTGCAAGGGTGTTGCCCATGTGCGAGTGGTACCACAGCGTTCCCATCTCGCCGACGAGTTTGAACCTGTAGGTGTACGACTTGCCTGGCTGGATGGAGCACTGCGAGATGCCCGGTACACCGTCCGCCCAGGGTGAATCCTTGTGGACCACTCCATGCCAGTGGAACCCCTGGACAGTCAGCTGAGGCACATAGCACCTGCTCACCTGGGGATAGTCGAGATTGTTGACAACGGTGACTTCGATGGTATCGCCCTGCCACCCTTCAATAATGGGACCCGGAAGCTGATTGTTGATCGTGGCGAGGCGGCGCTTAAACCCCGAAGGTCGCCCAGCAGAGTATCCAAGATTGAATGTGTACTTGCGGGTCCGTGCACCAAACAGCGGAGGAACGCTCTCAGCTACGGTGAAGACGGCCGAAGGCGCAGAAGCGGTACGTGCGGGAAGGGGCGGCTGGGGATATGACCATGTCGACGACTGCTCTAGGGGGGGAGGGGCGGGAGGGTTGGGTGGAGGGGGGGGATAAGAGGTCGTTGGGAAGGGACGCCTGGACGACGTCACAGCGGCATTGGCCAAGTTGGCCGGGGCCGTGGTGGTGGGTGCAGGGGCAGACGGCTGGGACGAGCCGGTGGGTTGAGCAGAACTAACCCCTAAGGCTGGTGCCGCCGCAGTGTCGGTGTCGTTCTGCCCAAGGACGACGGCCGCCAAGGCGACAATTGCGAGAAGACGCATGGTAGTGTGTTGGACTTTCTTGACAAGTGCTTGGACGCTTTTTATATGTCTCTAGGAGATGCATAATGCCTCATCCTCCGGCTGATCGTGAGTAGCGCGCCGAGCAAACTGCAACGGCGAAAAGTCTAAGAAACGGGGAGCTTTCAATTCGTAGCCATCGTGCTGAACAGCTGAGCGGGTGACACTTGGCAAGGTTGGCTTTCAGGCGATGGTGTGTAGACGTGACCGTCCAAGAATTGACAAACTGCCATTGCAGGGAGATGCCTCCCGGTCCAGGAAGCAGAGGCGTTATCAAAAGCATTCCTCAGGCACATTTTAATCGCCCATCCCTACGCGGCTGAGGCTGCAGTCGCTCTGGGCCGCGGTTCAAGGTTAAGTGCACGCCACAGTCCAATATCCGGCCCCGTTTGACACCAGCAACCCAGACGCGTCTCGTCACCAGTCCTAATGTCACTTGTCGATCTGCAACCATTACGGAGCTGCAGGCACCGAAAACGGCCAGAAGCTTATTGCATGCGAGTCCCTAGGAAGGTTTGCGCGGGAAGAGTTACCTATGATCCGAACACGGACAAACGCGGGTCGCTGCGGATGTGATCTGTCGCAATCATCCGCGGCGTAACCTCTCGGCGATTTCTGCGGAAACCAATGATGTTGAGTGAACCTCTCATTTACAAGTTGCCGTTACCGCAGAGGTCTGGAAAAGCTCATCCTGCACTTTGCCGAGAGAGGGTGGAAGGGAGACCCGAGATTCATTAAAAGTCAGGGCTGTAGCTTTCCCTCACGCCTTTGGAAGCAAGATCGTATATAGGGATTACAGCAGTGTGGATCTACAGTGCTTATTGTCTTGGCCATCTGCGAGGGCGTGTGTGACCTATCAACGGCCACGGTGATGCTGGAACAGAGGTCAACACGTCGTTTCGCGTTTTCTGATCGTGTTCACAATCCACGACAAGGTTGAGTTCGTGGGCGTTCATGGCCGAACTACTTCGCATGAGCGTGGCGCCACTCACCAAGTGAAAGATGGGACAAGTGAATCAGCTGCTAGGTCAATAAGCCGACGAGACTCAAGATCTCACCGAAAGTCAAGCCTCGGATTCTTCCTCTCAGACACCAGTAGCCCTACGTGCGTCGGCACCACAGCAGTACAGAAAGGCGCAAAAGGCCATGTGACGTCAGACACTTATTCCACCGTGGTCTGGATCTATAAAGAAAGCGTGAGAGTCACCCATTGCATAAAAGTGCTGTAGTTGCATAAACTTCATCCTCAAACCTCACAGCATGGGCAACGTCACAAGGGAACGCAGTCTGAGGGTTCGGATGTCCAGACTGAACCTTCCAGACCTGAGAGACGCTCGGAGGAGACTGACAATGACGGTTACGCCTGCAGAAGAGACAGTGCGGATGCGAGCTGAGGCCATGAGCAGTTCGTGACTGGTTTGGTTGTATCCGCTCCCGGAAGCGAATAGCGAATGGAAGGGCCCATATCCAACGGAAGGCGCCCTCCAGATCACAGCGGTTCATAGCATTGAGCAGGAAGAACGCACTAGCCGTCCGTACGCCACCGCCAAATAGACTCTGGTGTCAGAAGCCTCCGATACCTTAACACAGCCGCCAATCATTTCCGCTACACCATTCATTATGCGCCTCTCACCTTGGCGATTCCTAGGTTTCCGGTCGAGATCCTTCCGCACATCATCAGACGCGGCACTACAAGTCGAGCACCAGAGAGCGGAAGTTGGCGACTAGTCCACTGGGAGCCAATGAATCGCCATCGTTGTCGGTCCGCGTGTCCGCTGGCAATGATCGCTGGTGATCTGTTCTCTCCCATGTCTTGAGTAGAAAGAAACAGCAACGTTCAAGTTGCGTGCGTGATGCAAAGAACATATACTGGCCATGTGACCAAAGGAGTTACAGGCGCAGATGCAACACAGTGTAACGCTTAACGCACGAGTGCGTACGAGGCCTCCTTACGTCGCCCAGTCACCATCTATTCTTGCCCTGTACATCCCCAAACCGCAAGTATCGCTGCTTGCTCTCCAGGCCACGGATACGTTAAAAGTGAAAATCGTAGAGATGCTTGGTATAGGTCTTGATGCGCAAGTGATGCCTTTCGTTTGCGGCTGGTCCTGGAATGGAATACGAGGTACGTGGCCGGGACGAGGCTCTCCATGAATCGGATGAAGGGGAATGCTGAGAAGCATCAATTCCATGGTCCTTCAACGACAACGCCTTCCGCGAAGTCACACGTTAGGTAAATAACAGTGACACATCTAGCTGGAACTGTTGGGACACAGGGGCGGGAGGTTTGGGCACTTGCAGACAAGGGCAAACACACCGCCAGGCAAGGATTATGACTGCTGTATCAGCAAACCCTGTGGCCATCACACAAGCTGTTGTTTTGCGTGCTTTGCCAGTCTATCACTCGATTCGATGAATGTGGAGAAGCCGTGTACTTGAGAGATGTCGTGCGCCTATGACCATGAAGTCTCGTATTGAGACAGGTGCTTCCCAATCTTGGACGCTTCTCGCCGAACCTCTATCAAGCAGTAGAGTCTTTGGACACTGACACCGCCGTACCACCTGGAGTTTCCAACCCATATCACATGCTGCAGACCTCGATGCCGTCACCGAAGCATCTTGACGGACGGCACGCAAGACACGACCGCGTAGCTACACATAACCCTTTTGAAAGTGCTGGGATACAAATCTTCATCCTGAACAGTACAGTACAGCAAGCGTCGGCGCGAGCGGTTGCCCGCTTAGCAGCAGCACGGGATGGGAATCAGAATAAAGTTGCAGCTGCACCGTCAGCACTCTCCCTCATCACCAGCATCCAACCCACTTGCAAGGAATAGGGATAATGTAGCAGAAGCGGCCGGGGCACATGGGGCCATCGCGACCACCGCGCAGACGAAGAGTCTCGTTCTCGTTCTGGGTCGAGTCGGGCGGGGTCACCGCTGCGCCTGCACGTCAACATTAACGATCATACCCGGGCACTCACTCATGGCAGTCTTTGCCGAGGGCTGCTCGACAACGGTCGTCTTGGGATTCTCGGCAGGCGGCATGGTGAAGAGTACAATGTTAAGATGTGACGCTGTAGAGTTGGACGTGGGGCAGTCTATATGTGTCACATGTGACGTCATTTTGCGATGTTTTGCTCAAACCCAATTTCACCCATAGATGTCACACATCTCATTTCTTTCTGCCGACTACAGTACTACACTACTACAGAGCCCTGCCGAGAATCTTCTTGAACGCTGCAATCAGCTCTCCCGAAGGATCCTTCACAAGCGACTGGCTGCGCCATGCCACGTGCTTGTCGGGGCGGACGAGGATGGCGCCGTCTTCCTCGACTTCGCGGAGCTTGGCCCAGTCGTAATAGAGGTCTTCGACGTCCTGGCCGGGGCCGATCACGACGGACTTGATATTGAGACCAAGCTCCGCGGCGGCATCCTTGGCAGCCTTGACCCAGGGTGTGCCCGTCGTGCCGGTGAAGACAGTCCACGCGTTGTACTTTGCGAGATCGAGGGTCGAGTGCTTGTGGAGACGGTCGCCAACCCATGCGTGAGGGAGACGCGCACCCGGGGTAGTGGTAGCCTGATAGTAGAGCTCTGGATCACGCTCGATCTTGGGGCGGGGCCCGTCGGACACGATTGCAGTCGACTCGTAAAACTGGCCCATCTCGACACCGTGGGCGTTAAACTCATAGTTTTTCTTGTCCATGGCGGTCACAAGCGCTGCACGCTTCTTGGCTCCCGTGGGAGTGTCGGCTTTGCGTTCGTCAATCTCCTTGGCCATGTCCTCCTCTGACATGCCGGGCTTGATTCCAAGCGCCTCAAAGAGGTGGATAAACTCGCGGGACGACTTGTTGGCACGCGTGACAATCTGCTTGGCCACAGGGGCACGCTCGCTGGTATACGTTTCGAGAAGAGACGGGTGGGCCCTGCCCCTGAGCACCTCTGAAATCTTCCAGCAGAGGTTGTACGAGTCCTGGATGGATGTGTTGGAGCCGAGGCCGTTGGACGGCGGGTGGCGATGGATGGCATCGCCGGCGCAAAAGACGCGCCCCTTTTGGAGGCTGGTGGCGTACAGCTCGTTGTTGCCCCACAGCGACTTGCCGGTGATCTCCACCTCAAGGTCAGGGATGCCCACGAGGTTGCGAACAATCTGGATGGCGGCTGCATCGTCGACCACGGGAGGAGGCTGGGTGATATCGTATCCCCAAACAATGAGCCATTCGTTCCAAGGACGGACCATGCGGACGAGACCGGCTCCGATGCCGCCAATGTTGGCACCCGGCTGGATGACCCAGTAGAGAACGGAGGGACGACCTTCGACGTGTGGTGCAAGATCCGCCTTGAATGTAATGTTCATGGACCCAGCAATGTCCATCCTACCGACAGTGGGAAGCGCGAGCTCCTTGGCGATGATCGACCGGGCGCCATCCGCTCCAATCATGTACTTGGCGCGAATCTGGTACTCGTGGCCCGTCAGACGGTCGCGCACGTTTGCTGTGACGCCGTCGTCGTCCTGAGTGTGGGAGAGATACTCGGTGCTGAATCGAGTGTGCGTGCCGCGCTTGCTGGCCGTCGTGACAAGAATGGGCTCGAGGTAGGTCTGGGGAATGTCGCACATGGACGACGGGGATGCAAGGGTGTGGTCGGCCAGACGCGCAGGGTGAGTCCCCCACGTAAGAATGCGGCCTATTTCCTCGCCGACGATAGACGTGCAAAAGACAGTGTCTCCGCACCGCTCATGCTCGGTCGCCTCGGCTTGGACAATCTTCTCAATGCCCATGTCTCTCATCACCTCCATTGTCCGCTGAGCTTTAGCTCTCTCCTCGTTGACAAGTAGCACAAACCTGGTTGGTGATATGGGCGCGCGGCGTGTTCGCGGTCCAGCGATACTTTGTGATCATGATAGTGGGTACGCCAAGCTCGGCCAGGAAGAGAGCCGCCGAACCGCCGGCAGGTCCAGAGCCAACGACCAGCACATCGGTCTCGATCACAGACCCCTTGGGGATCTCGGTGTCCTTGTGGCCGTCTTGGAAAGCGGGCATAGTTGTGTTTGTTTGCAGGTTCTGTTCAACGGCGTGCAGACCGCTTTATATACCCGTTCGCCGCTAGCTCCTTCATTCCACTAGCGCTAGTGGCCGCAACTCGCTCCAACTGTTGCCGCGGCTGTTGGAAAACAGGAAGTGCAGTCCGACAAAGGCACGCGGTATGTATGTTTGGGTCACTTGACCGGAAGTGTCCGTGACTACCAGTCCCCCGCCGCCAATAGGCAGTAAGGGGCTGACAAAGACGTCCCAGGATCTAGGACTAATGGGGCACGCAGATGGTGGAGCGACTGCTACAGGAAGTTGGCTCCTATCAAAATGAACCCTGTCGGTAAATCGCTCCGTGCTTGCCATCAGCCTCGGATACCATATGCCCACAATTTCAACCCTGGACTGTCTTATTAACCGTTCCCAGACATGTTCGGCTTTCTGCCAGAAACATTTGGGGCCCCCGCTGGTCAAAAGTGCGCTGCATTATAATATCTACCAAATCGCACACGCATTCCTCGCCTCACTCCTCTCGCGCGCAGCCTCCAGCTGCTCATTGATGGCTGTGAGGCTGACAGGCTTGGTAACAATAGCGTCAGCTCCAGCGCCGAGGTACTCGTCCTGATCCTCTTCGAGCGCGTTCCCGGTGCATCCCACCACGTAGACGTCCCAGGGAAGCGCTCGGATCGCCTTGACTGCTTCGGGACCCGACAGGGAAGGCATCTGGTTGTCTAGGAACACCACGTCAATGGGGGGACCATCACCAAAGCTGCGAAGAAGTACTTCCAGCGCCGCGCGGCCGTCCTCTGCCGTTTGCACGTCGTGGCCCAGCCGCGTGAGTGTGCGCGACATTAGGCTGCGAGTGAGTTTGTCATCGTCGACAACGAGGCAGTGGAGCGGGCCGCCAGGAACGTCTGGGGCGGGCTCTATGACGCTTCTCCGTGTAGCCGGCGGGCGGGGAGGTGATCCGGGAAGAATGGTCGAGTAGCGTGGAAGCGGGGGCAGGTCCGCAGTTGGAGCAGAGCCGCCTCCAGACGACTCCGTGTGGGTCTGAGATCGGGTGGTCGGAGAAACCGGCGGTGAGAGCACGTGGCGGGACGACGACCTTGGTGGAGGGGATAAGGCGCGCTTCATGGGTGAGTGGAGCGGCTTGGGTGATGTCGGCGAGGCGACGAGTGTTGTCGGTGTCTCTGGTTCATGCTCAATGGGCGGAAGCGAGTGGCGGTTCATCTTTGGAGAGTCAGGCGGTCCCAGCACGACCTGCTCGGGAATCATGAACGGCATTTCAAACCAAAAGACACTGCCCTTGCGGGGCTCGCTATCGACACCGAGACGGCCGTGGCTGAGCTTTACAATCTGCGACACGAGCGCAAGTCCGAGACCAGAACCCTTTCCACCTTGCCGACGCCCGAGCTCAGTTTGCACGAACGGTGTGAAGAGACGATTGAATCGGACATCCGATAGCGAAAGGCCGACACCAGTATCGTGCACTTCAACGCGGATGACAGCCTTGCCGGGGCCCTTGACACACGGCGGAGAGGTAACGGAGGGCCGGGTGAACGCTTCTGGGTGTCTGTCCGGGATGGGGTACAACAGACGAGTGACGAGCTTGACGCCACCGACGTGCGTAAATTTAAAGGCATTGGAGACGAGGTTGGAGCACACTTGCTTGAAGCGCATCTCGTCACCGACAAATACGCCACCGATGCGGTCAATGTTGCGGTCGAGCTCCAGGGTAAACGACAGATTCGCTGCCTCGGCCGTGGCGCGATGTGCGAGAGAAATATGCTGGAGGGCCTGGTGGATTGCAAAAGGATTCCGCGTGAGGACAAGACTACCGGCCTCCATCCGGTTGTACGACAGCACGTCGTTTAGGACCTTGCCCATCATGCGCAGACTAACATCCAGACCAAACAGGAGCTCACGCTGGTCGCTCTTGAACGCCGCAAACGCACCCTCGGCATCGAGGTTGGAAAGGGACAGACGCGCAGTGTTGAGCGGCACGCGCACCTCGTGGAAAATGTACGACACGAATCGTTTCTTTGACTGCTCCGCGCGGCGTTCCTTTTCCTGGGCAGCCTCGACGGCACGGTACTGCGCTTTGAGCTGAGAGCGGAGCTGGAACAGCTGTCGATCGGAGCGTTCACGAAAGTAGGCCGCCCAGACCAAAATGTGGTGGTAGACGGACGCAAGGATAACATTGCGCCACATGGGGAGGTTGGCGCCTGGCTGGCCGAGGAACATGCCGAGCATGGCCATGGCAAAGGCGGTGATGCCGCAGAGATGCAAGATGCGGTTCTGAAGGAGCGTAATAAGCGCAAATGTTGGAATGCCCGAGAGCAGCGCAAAAAAGTTGAGAAACGTACGGCCACCGCACTTGTTGACGGCTCCAAAGAACTTTGCATCAGTCATAGTTTCAATTCTGCCACTCACGCCGCAGTTGTTAATCTCCACGGAAAGAATGAACGGCCAGCACCAGGTCGCGCCCAGCAGGATCGCCTGGTAAAACCACTGGGCGCGGAGATACGTGTTGAATAGGATCAGGAACGGGAGGGTAAAGTTGAAAAAGCCTGCGATGCCAATGTATGACTATGGTCAGAAGGCTCGACAATCTGCGCTCACATAATAGTTCCAGACGGTCCAGCGGGTGGTAAAGCCGATGGACAACAGCGTGGAGAGAAGTAAGAAGCAGGCACCAGCACAGGCCGCCAGTTTGTTCGTGTGCCACCGCTAACCGTCAGTGGCATTCTACAACCGCCTCACCTCTTGCTGGAACGCCCGCTCCTCCGCAGGGTCCGGGAAGCTGCTGTACGCAAACTGCCTAAAGAAGGGCCACACATTGTCGACAAGAACAACCTGCCACATTGGCCTTTCGTCGCGCTCATAGTTTGCTTTGCAAGGCGGAGCAGGAATGGCGACCTCGTCCTCTTTGGCAAAGTTCTTTGTCGTCAGCTCATGGTCGAGATCCTCGAGCTGTATAGAGTCGTGTGTGAACGCATCGAGATCATTGTCGACAACCAAGCACCGGATCCCACCAAAGTCGCTGCTGGTGCTACTCCGTTGGCCGTCATTGATGACACGGAGCTCGCCTTCCTCCCACTCTGCTGCGGGCTTGCCGGTAACGCTTGCTTGGTTCGACGGGTCCGACGTCGCATTCCATCGTGGGGACATGAAACGCTGAACAAACGTCTTGAAAGCGCTGGGACGTTTCCGTGTCGCTAGACTCTCGCTGCTCGCCGTTGGGAGCGGAAGGTTGGGTGTCGGCGGCCACTCGCCACGCTCTGGATCATCCTGGTTGGGGTACCAGACCATTCTCACAAGCTGGAGGAAAAAGTTGATATCGGTGGGAACAGATTCGTCTCTGAACGAAATGGCGCCAGTATTTCAACAGTTCCATCTTCAGATGCGGGACACTTCAAGATGAATGGTGAATACAGGTGGCGCTCAAGGGAGTGTCGATCAATGTCATCGGTCTGAATCAAGGGAGCATTTGGTCAAGAACCGAAAGCTCCGCGGCGCCACTGACTGTTCCGAGAGCCTTGTCGTCTGGCCCCTGAGAATAAACAAGGTGTGGGACGGTACTGAGAGGATGGACTGAGGCCCAGGGTTCGGTTTATTGATAGAAGAGTGCCATTCGAAACACGGGAAGGCGAGTGACTCCACTCGACCGTCGGACAGCCTTGGGGTTAGCAACCACTCACTTTCCGTTGGACTTACATTCTTTCTCCGGGATCATTTTGCATCCCTTTCGAGAACCCGAGGGACTTGTGCTGTCCGCTGGAATTGCCAGATCCCAAGATCTCAAGCACGTGCCTCGATGTCCCGATACGTGAGGGGCAATATGTCCCCACCAACGAGGTCCAGGTTGCGGTCGAGACGACCATACAATATCTGCATCCCAAAGCAAAAAGTCCACACACTGCACCCGTTTAGAAACATAAAGTGCGGGCGTGATTTCCATCGTGGCTTTTGTGTCTCCTCGAGGGCAAGTGTTGACTTGTTCGCGGCCAATGAACTGGGCCAGAACTTTGGAAGAGAGAATGGCATGAGTCAGATATGAGATCCAACATTCAACGGGGAGGGGCGGCGGAGTCACCGTCGTTCAAGCACACGGCCCTGTCTGGTGTGACAAGGCTGCTCCAGCACAAGATCCCACAGGCCCAAAGTCCTATGTCTGCCATGTTCTGCTGGACGACCAATTGGGGTCCCGCAGGGGCTGCTTCACAACAGGGACCGCCCTAAAATTCGGAAAGCTTGATTCTCTCGCGCCCAGAGAAGCGGTGCGGTCAGTACTCGGCCCGTCAGAGGTTCCGTCAGTTATCTGTCCTCGGGGTTGTTGGCTAAAAATCAAGATCTGTCCTCAGGATAGAGCGGAAGTGACAGGTTGGTTGAAGTGGCGGTAAGCGGCGTTCAATGGCTCTGCATGAAAGGGAATCGGATGTCTCAGACTATCATCAGCGGGAAGGAGGGTCATTTTGGTTCCGTTGATTTGCTGGGTGGAACGGCAAAACCATTTGACCCCTGGGCTCCTGCACGGCCTGTGGCCAAGCTGCCAAGACGTCGCAGCCAGCGTCCTCTGCAGCTCTGCAGCTTATCAACCGGTCAACGAGCAACGAGCCGCCCGGCCAGCTCCTGCGCCTATGCGCACATGCAACGCATGCACTTTATGCAGCCCAGGCACTCGAAGCACCCAGGCTCAAAGGGCGATGGGGGGTTGATACCAGCTTAACCAACTTACGCAGCTTCCCGGGCTGCAGTGCCCACTGGGCTCTAATATTGCAATGCGGGATGAGACTGCGGCCGACTTCTGCCTGGCCTGCCTGCTCGTCCCTCCATGCTACATGCCTGTATCAAATATGGTGGCGCCTGATATGATAGCACGTGCCACCGGTTAGGTAGTGGGTATGGCGAATGGGGAGCATGGGGAGGCGAGTGTGTGTCCACCCATAGAAGGTTTAACACAGTGTTCCAGTGCAAGTACCGCCATCAGCCAGGAGAGAGCTGGATGGATTGCACGGCTGGGCGCATCTCATCGTGCATTCGCGTCCTAATTGGCTCTGGGCTCTGGGTACAGGCGGCCACGTTGACCCAAGTAACTCCAGATCGGTAGGCTCCGAATGGTGCGTGCAGAGATGGCAGATCCAAGCGAGAAGCAGTGCCGGCGGCTCGGTAGGAGGGCGAGCGATTTGTCAATTTAACAGAGACCGTGGTAAACCGATGACGATGTCGAACAGAAGAAACCCCAAGATGAATCGAAGCACTGCTTACAGCGCATCTAGTTCGCGCTCAACGGCTCGAGACGGAGGCAACGGGCTAAGTAGAACATATACTTTATGCCTATATCATTTGTGACTGCTATCATTTCTGACTGCAGTCATCGCTGCGTTGCATTGAGGGGTAGGTGGGGAAACCCAATAAATGGAGCCAATGTTTCAGAGTTGTTCTCAACTACCCAGTTGTTCATGCCGTTGGTGGACCTGGATGAGTCCATCTGGAGCACTTGTCATTTCACAGGGTCTGCGATGCATCATCTTCATCGCATTTGCACCTGCTCGCCGGCGCTCCCTGCTCAGTGTCGCTGTCAAGCTGTTAATCTGCTCCACGGTGGTATCTCCGTGCGGGACGTCAGTGAAATATGATGATTCCTGGATGTCTAAGCACCTCATTTGTGCTCTACAACCCTGCACAAAACCGTTGATAAGCACATAGGATCAATCTTGCAACCTGTACTTTCTCGCCTCTTCGTCACTGCTCGAATCATCAACCCAAAACATCCAATTATCTCCGAGACCATCTGAGCCGGCAGCTGTCTAGGCTGGATGACGACGCCTGTACCTACGACATGCCGACGTTGCTTGTTGTGTGCATGTGGTTGAGTGTCGGAATCGCTGCCTGACACCAGGTATTATCGGTTTGGAGAGCTCCAACATGATTTTATCGTCCCAAGCCGCTTTGGCGCTGACCTTTGATCACACAAGACGCTAAGCTCTCTGTCACCAGTTTTGTTCATACCTTTAGAGATCTAGAGCACGATTCTCCGTTGTTCCCTGTGAGTTGTGAGTGTAGCCGACGGGATGATTTCGGAATGGGCCGTGGTGACATCCTGGCCATTCGTCGGCCCAGCACGGCTATGGAGAAGCGACGGGGGGCAGTGTCCTGCTACATTATAGTACAGGGCTTCCCTCGACTTTGCCGGGCGCCCAGTCAACACCAACAGAAGATCTACGCTATACGTAACATCGTGTGAAAGGTCAACGACCCTTATTGAGAAAACGTGTAGTTACAGAACATCAGAGACTCAGGCTCGCCAGGGCATGGAAGCGAGGGGTTGCTTCAACGTATAAACGTAACATTCCCGTCACGACTAAGGCCCGGTGGTAGCGCAAAGTTTCCACAACGGCGGACGCTATTGCCCTACAAAGAAGGACACATTCCATGACAATCCTTCAGTTACCATCGTCGGCACTCGCGTCCTATGCCTTTGAGTGCACCTGGGTGTTTATCGTCTGTCGAGACTCGGAAACCCGCTCAACATCGGCGGGCCTGACTCATTGTTTGATGGGCTGCTGGGAGACGCGCAATACAGCGAGGGAAGAAGTGCATGTGCAACACCTCGCGGCCGCGGGCTCAATACCGACACCGACACAGGGATGGCTGCGTTGTTCTTCGACCCAGACAAGATTAAGCTCAACTTCTGGAATATCCTGCATCTAGACGTTTCAACTCACCACTGTCTGTACTTTCATTAACGATATTCTCTAACAGTTTCACGTATTCTGGCCCTTCTTCACCTGCCTATTAGGGGTGTGTATTGCGTCGAGGCTTGTGCCTGGGGACAATTTGCTGGACTGGAAAGTAGAGGTGAGGGGGGTTTCCAGTCGGGCGAAAGAAAACAAACCCCAGAATGCCGCTACCCGTCGCGAGAAGGGGATTGTTACGTTAGGCCTCAGCACAGCAAGGCATTCTGTCTTTGGTCCATGCGGTGGCGAAGCGTAACATGGACTCTTGTACAGGGGGTCGAGCCGTCGAGCCGTCGCGCACCCGTTGCAAATCAACAGATAAACATTGTGTTTAAAGGTCTCCAACAGTCTCAGAATCTGATTCCTTCGACTTTGACATCTACCAAACATCCCTCCTTTAAACGTAGGAGCCATGGCGAGGCCGTCGCGATGGCCTGCACCCAGTCTGACCACTGGGTGCCACTTGGACGTCAACAAACAACGCCGTCCAAGCAGTCCGCTTGATCCGTCTCCGCCTCTGCCAGGAGCAAGCCTCAAGTGGCCGCTGCCCGATTCCAAGTGGACGCTCCCAGAATCCGTCTTTGAATGCGACCTCTCTAGCTCGGAAACACAAATAAGCGACGGAAGCAGCCAAGTGTCTGACCTGTCCATGTTCGACCAGCACCGTTTGCCTTCCGAGGTGCAATTGTGGCAGGCATCGCTACTCGATCTCGTCGACGACGACGGCAAGACGATCCGCTTCCGAGAATTGTTCCCCGAATCCAGCTCTCGAACTGTAGTGTTTTTCATTCGTGGCCTGATTTGTGGGCAGTGTCAAGACTACATGCAGGCGTCAATTGCGCGGCTGGACCCGGACGCCATCGCGGCCGCACAGGTACGCGTCGCGATCATCACGAACGGCAGTTGGAAGGGTATCAAAAAGTATCGCGAATTGATGAAGTGCCCCTTCCCGATGTATGTCGATCCCACTCTCGATCTGTATCGACTTCTCGGGTGAGTACTCTTTGTCTTCCTGGACATTGCGCTCATTCCAGAATGACGCCCAAGGTTACCAACCTCGAACACTTTGTGTCCCACTTCAAATCACCTAAAGACAAGGGGTCGTACCATCAACGTGCCCCTATCTCCCAGGTCGTCCACGGCGCAGCAGTAGGTGTTCCCATCTGTGGCTCTCTAACAGCACAAGAACGCAGCCCGATTGGGGGTCCTCAACACCGGATCCATCAAACAGCTCGGAGGAGAGTTTGTACTGCTCCCAGGCTACCGATGCTCATATGCGCACCGCATGTCCAACAAGTACAACCATGTCATGGCCGCGGACGTCTTGCGCGCTGCCGGCGTAAAGCACCCCGAGCTTCTCAACGCCGACGAACTGGACACGTTTATCTGCACCCTCCCAGATCCCCCAAATATAGCACCAGGTAGCCTACGAGGGGCGTAATATCGTAGTCCAATTCCCCAAACAGTTTTTAGATCCAGGTGTATCACGACCCACTATTGTACCAGCCTATAGCAAACATGTCAACAGTACAGATTCTAGGTGCTCATGGTTCTTTCCGTGACACTAACATTCCCCTAGTCGAAATGTTCCCGCAACATGAGGACAGTTCACGGTCGTCATGTCATCCGTACGTGATGCGACTTTGAGGGTCGTTTGCGTGTCCACCGCGTTTTTAAGCCTTCGGGCTGACGGCTCTGTCAGACGGGACGTCAAGCTTCCATACTTCAGGAGCCGTTGGGCAGGCCTCGCCTAGCGGAGACGCGTTGTGCCTGAAATCTTAATGCTGTGGCCTGAGAGATCGATCCAAATGGAAGCCGAGACTGGGGGTCCCTCAGGAACAGTACAGCGGACGCACAGGTCTCACTCTGTCCTTGCCACTCCGCCACGATCCGGAAGAGCGCAGCAGCAGAGGACACGCCTGCCCCGTTCCAAGGTCCGGGCCAAAGCACAAGGCTTGTGCAAATGCTGGAACTGTGCGGCGAATGCCCCACTCGGCTCAGGTAGCGGTTAATCTTTTACGGACAAAAGATGCACCTTGAATGCGACGTCCCGCTTAGAAATAAGCTTCAAAACGGCTTGGATGCCAAACTCTTTATTGAATTGTCGACCGCGCAAACAGCCGTGGATGTGTCGAATGGCTCTCACTGATCACTGAAAAACGCTTCTAACAGGCTCGCGTGATTTTCAGCGAAAAAACTACAGCCTTTCCCCGTCACTCGCAGCGACCCAAGTCACTACTACCGCGGGTCAGCGTGCTTTGATCTGCTTCAAGTCGCGCTGACTTTAGAAACTACCGTGCAGAATGACTGCCCCGCGCATTACGCCCCATGTACGGCGTCGATGCTGGTCGACACGTTTTGCGAACCCGGGACCTCGTCTTCTGTTACACTAGTAGTCTCGTGCAGAGTGCATTACAAGCTGTAGTCCGATGTAGTCTCCCTTACGAACAGAACCGGGATTCCTGAGTCGGCCTGGTTCAGAGTAGAGGGCACCAGCAAAGGGGGTGTCAACTGAATTCTGTCGTTCATGCCAAAGGCACAAGTCGCCCGTGCCGTTATCGCCACTACCATTGACACTCGATGAACAAGCAACATGCAATGAGGAGACAGTGTTGTCAGCATTGTACTGTAACTCGAGATACCACGCGAAGACTCGTCCAGAGCTGCATGCCAGAAGCGAAGTAATGTAAACCCAACTCAATGATAGTAACCACAACAAGCGCGACGCAACCAGAAAGGGAGCAATGGAATCCGAGTCATGGGTCCGAAATGTGCTTATACCTTTGTGATCACTGTGAACTGCGGATCACGGGCACAGGCCGCACAGGATCACAGACCGTCTCTGGAACGCGCAATTGCACCTTGAGGGTGGAACTGGGGTTCGGAAACCCATTTCTGGCCCTCGGCGGCATTCCTTACGAAAATCGTGCCGTCGTCGCCGTTTCCGCTGTCATTGGTTAACACCCCTTTCGGATCTCCGGCTGAAGCTGGCAGGGGTAACCTGGTGGGCAGGTTTCACCTCCCTCCCGTTCCAAGCCAGCCGCCTAACGACGCGATTGACGAGAGCGATGAGAAATGCAGCATGAACGGTCGCCAAGTGTGCAGTAGATATAAATACATTTGTGGCGCAAGAGGTGCGCATGTGCAAGCAACACTTCTTGCCTCAAGGTTGCTTGGCTGGGGCTGCACCCTTACTTTATTCGCAGCCGTCGATGGACTGTTTCCTGCCGACATACAGAGCGCCTGAAGCACGCCAATGTCGGTGTGCGTTTTACTGCTCGGCGGTATGGTTCACAGTCTCGCTTCCAGGCACGACGCAAGTCGAGTTTGTCAAATCATAAACAAAATGCTTCACTGAGGGTCAGCTACGACGAGGACTTCACACGATCCATAAGGATGGCACTGAATTTGTCGAGGTAGACCAATGTCCACGGCTGCCAAAGTCAAATGTTTTGCCGTCGAGGTTGCGGACTGGGTCCCGACACTGGCTCATTCGCGAGGACATTCCTTTGTGGTATCATCAAGCTTGTGGTTAAACTTGCCAAGTCTGATCTCGAGCGTGAGTCGACTGCACGCAAGTTACCCAAGGTTGTGGGAGTGTCCAGTGATGGTTCCTTCCGTACGGAATAGAAGCTTATCCTCATGTTCGTTCGGAATATTACAAAGGAACAACTAAACGACGGTGAAAACTATGATTTCCCGTATGACACTGCATATGGGCGCCCCAGACACCGGCAATGACAAGCGGGTATAGGGCGACTTGTTGCGCTTGGCGCACACCCACAAGCGTTAGCCGCTTGCCGACTGGGGAATGAAAGAATGACCGTCTTGAGACAGAAGCGAGAACGTCGCGGTACGGCCGGCGAGTGTGTCGGATGCAGAAGCAAACGTTGCAATGAATTAATTAACATGCGGAGATCTACGGACAAGATCAGTGTTTCATTCCTATCGCAGACAACGAAACACGGTGCGCAGTGCGACACCACCTCATTTTCACAGTGAATTTGGTTGGAAACAGCTTGGATACATCCTGCATTGACATCGTCTCTGTCATGTTCAGAAGCCGAGCACATTGATCACTTTTCACGTCCACTCGTTTACAGTCTGCTTTGCGAGCGCTCGTGGAGGTACGCGACGACCATATCCGCAGCGTCAGACCCGATGCCCCAGTGACTCATGTATCTGATCGATTAGCAACGTTTCGGCCCTACAACTCACCCAGTAGCGGTACCGTAAGCATGGAGAACAGCAACATCCCGGCCTGCACCACGGCGCGCGGTCTTGGGGAGGAGATCAAAGTCGGGGGCCGCCGCGTTATTGTGGCCGGGAGCGCTGGATCCCAGGCGCCGACGTTCAACTTCAAGGCGCATGCCGCCGTCGCGACCAGGACGCAAGCCGACGTTGTGGGAAACAATCTCAATGTCCTTCCAGCTGCTTCCACCATTGGCGAGATCAGGACACCAGTCATATGCGTCCTTGAGAATACGTTCGGCCGTGTCCCACTCTGGGAGGGGGTCCCACCTGTGTGGCTCATAGACGCCGCCGAGAATGACATGATGCTCGTCCCCGGGGCGAGGAATAATATAACGCGACAGCGTGCCGTCGAGGTGCATGGTGTCATCACAGATCAACCTTTTAACCTTGGGCGCCTTGGCCACGACAATCTGGCCACGACGAGGCTGTACCGTCTTGTCCTGAACGCCCAGAAGTGAGAGGGAGCCGTTGCCCGAAGCGTTCACCACAATGTCGACGTTTCCAACCAGCGAGTACAGCTCGTCGAGGCTAACTGCCCGGTGGCGCATAATAGTAGCTCCCTTGGCTCGCAGACTGTCAGACAGGTACTGGATCAACCTGGGTGCGTGCACGGTGACAGCAGTGAACGATACCCCGTACTTGCGGTCCGACGGGAGCTCGTCCGCAGTCATTCGACGGTACTATCAATCAGCGCACACCCCTCTAATCTTCTCCTTACATCACCAACGAGATCCTTGTACCATCGCTCTGGGTATCTCTCAGGGTCGTTGTATAGGAACTGCATTGGCGTACGCATAACAAGATCGGGACGCGTCTTGATAAGGTCGAGGTAAAAATTGTAAGTGATTGTGTCCTGCCGTTTCTGTGCGTCTGTTTCTGCCCACGATTGCCAGCTCGCACCCTGCTATCAGCCCAAGAACATGGCTCCCTTGTGTCAACCTACCGCCCACGGACTCGCAAACCCGAGGCTGGTGGTATCCTCGGCCAGATCGCGTGCAACGACGGCGACACGAAGACCTCTGTCGACAAGGTGATGCGCGATAGCAAGGCCGATAACTGCTGTCAGCACATCTCCGAACTGATACCATACCTCCCGAGCCCAGAACAACAACGTCGTAAGTGTGATTCATGTTGGGGACGACGAACAGCCGATGCGGAAGGGCCACCACACTCTCACATGTAAATACCTCTGCTTTGCGGGCACCCATCAAGATAAGACAACCGGCAAAGTCAGGCTGCGATTTCGTGGCGGAGCCGGCAGTTATGAACGCCCTGTCACATGAAGGGCGTCTGCGGAGATTGCCGGCACGGCTCCGTTACCGCAGATTGCCGATCGACCTTGCCCATATGACAGCGGACCGTTGGCCGACTCGCTATGCAAGCGGTGTCAGGGCGCAGAAATGCCGACAAGTCCGAAGCGTAGCAACGCCGAGATTCATTCGGGGTTTGGATTCCAGCCCTTGCACACGATCTATCATTTGCAAGATAACACTGCCCATATCTCTTCTTTGTACTTATAGGTACCTGTGCCTCGACGATGGTGTAAACAACCAACTGCACCATCATGTCCAACCACAGTCCCAGCTACACCGACGAGAAGAAGGAGCCCTTCTCGACCAGTGTCCAGCCTGTCGATCCCGAGAGTGGAGGGCCGATCGTTGACGAGGTCTTTGGTGTGATCAATGAAGATGGCCCTCAGTTCCGTTCAGTAAGTCTCCGACAAAAGTCTTTGGTGCTGACTGCAGCTCGGATTCTGGGGCACCTTTATCATCATGGTCAAGACCCAGATCGGCCTCGGTGTCATTTCGATCCCTTTTCTGTTCATGGTCGTCGGCATGGTCCCTGGTGTGCTTCTCTTTACCTTTGTCGCCGTGGCTGTTACTTGGGGCAACTATGTGGTCGGATCTATCAAACTTCGGCACCCCGAAGTCTGTGAGTAGCCACCCCATGTGCGAGGCTCACACACCCAGATGCGATCGACGATGTGGGATACCTCATGGGCGGCGAGATTGGCCGTAATCTTATCGCATTTTCCGCAAACCTTTGTGAGTTTTGAGGGGGAATGCTCCGCTAACGACAGACTTTATCATGATTTCCGGATCGGGCATGTTGGGCATGTCCATTGCGTTCAACGCACTGTCCACCCATGGAGCCTGTACGGCCATCTTTGTTGCCGTTTCGGCCATTCTCGTCTGGTTGATCTCGAGCATTCGAACCCTGAACCGCATCTCCATTGTTGGCTGGATTGGTGTCGTCTCCATCTTCGTCGCAGGTGAGCATCAGGGAGTGGAACCGCCGCCGCTGACAACAGTGTTCACCCTTATGATCGCAGTGGGTGTTCAGGACCGTCCGGCTGCAGCCCCGGCTACTGGCCCATGGGACAAGAACCTCGTCGTGTTTGGACAACCCACTATGGCCGCCGCTGGCTCCACCCTGGGTGGCATCATTTACACTCTGGCTGCTACTCCCGCCTTGTAAGTGCCAGACGGTTGTCACCTCTGACTCTAGCTTTTCCATTGCCTCTGAGATGCGTGACCCTCACTATTATGGCCGCGCAACAATCTATGCCAACGTGCTCATCACGTGTGTGGATATCATGGTCGCTGTCATTGTCTACTACTACTGTGGCCAGTATGTCGCCTCGCCGTCACCTGGTTCGGCCGGACCCCTCATGAAAAAGGTCGTCTATGGTATTGCTCTCCCCGGCATTACCGTCAGTACTGTCATTTACACGCACGTGAGTGTTTCCTTGCGGGGGCCTCTGTACTGACCCCAAGATGGCCGCAAAGTACATTTTCGTTAGACTTTTGCGCGGCAGCAGGCATCTGTCGTCGAACACTTGGCAGCACTGGGCGACCTGGTTCTCCTGCACAACTGGCGTTACTCTTATCGGTTATATCGTAGGCAGCGGTATCCCAATCTTCAATTCGCTCGCGTCCCTGATCGGTGCCTTCTTTGGCCCCTCTGTCTCGATGATTCCTATGGGCATGGTGTGGCTGTGGGACAACTGGAAAGACCGCAAAACAGCTCGTAACCAGACCATGTTCTACGTCACGGCCGCCTGGGCCGCGTTTGTGGTCATTTCTGGCCTTTTCCTCATGGTAGCCGGGACGTACGGCTCCATTGTCGACATCATCACGGGCTTCCGCGACGGCCAGATCACAAAACCGTGGTCGTGTGAGGACAATTCCAACTCTGTTTAGGACGGGTAGTACCCTTGGGCGTGATCCAGCGCATGCAATTGTGGGGGGTACGGGGTCCCAGCAGGCGAAGGAGAATGTATGTGGGGTTACGAGCTGGCACGAGTTGGCATTGTACGAATTAGGTTATGCGCTATATGAAGTTGTAGAGGGGCGATATATGAAAACCTCTGTGCTGGGCTCGTTCCATTTCTTGCTGTGAGGTGGGTGTCCACGAAGATGTACAGCAGTCTGTTATTCTTCTCTGGCAGACTGAATGCTATTTCGCATGTTTCGTAATGACATCACAGCAGCTGGTTAGTCTACTGATCTACGGCAGCTACTGCTTCATGCTTTGATCTGTGCCTGTCGTCCCTGACAAAACACTACAGCCCATTTCCTGGAGCCGTTGAACTCGTCTGCAGGGCTGCAGGTCTGCACGGCAACGCGGTCTGTTGTTGTCCCCGTAATGATGCCCGTAAAGCCAAGAGTGGGCATTGTTGCCGATGATCACCGAATGCCGAAATTAACCGATGTATCCCGAATGAAGAGACAGCTTATCAGGTGACAAGCCCACCCGGGCGACTCCCCTCTTAATGATACGCCAAGGAATGCGGGATGAAGTCTGCCGTCAACAAAAGCAGATATGGACGTCAACACTCTGTTTGGGGTACAGCCTGGAACGGTGAGAAGGATTCTTTGGACGAGCTGCTGACTACCAGGTCGTGCTCGTGACTGGGGGAGGTCGGGGCATTGGAAAAATGGTGAATGCACAGTTTTGAGTCACCTGACACGCGTAGATTGCGACGGGGTTTATCGCCAACGGCGCGACGGTGCTCATCTCGTCGCGGACCGCATCGGCATGTGAGGCTACCGCAGCCCAGCTCACCGCCATGGGACCCGGAAAGTGCGTCGCGCTCCCTGCCGATCTTTCCAAGTTTGAAGAGTGTCTGCGCGTCAAGGACGAGATTGCGGCAACGTACGGAGGTGGGTGGCTGTCTCGCGCAAGCTGACGGCCACTAGAACTGAACGTGCTTGTCAACAACGCAGGCATCACAAACGAAGCCCCCTTTGACTCATTCCCAGACAGTAACTGGAATGTCATGACGACCAATGTGCAGCGCGTATTCACCCTGATCCAGCAGCTTACCCCTTTGCTCGAAAAGGGCCATCAGTCCCGGGGTGTGGGGCGTGTCATCAACGTCAGTGTTCACCGAGGCCAGGAGCTGACCTCAGATCGGGACAGTGTTTGCCATCAGCATTACAAGGGCAGAGAGCTACGCCTACACCGCGTCCAAGGCGGCTCTGCACCAGTATGTCCAGCCCGCTGTTCTTCAGGCTCACTCTAGTTTGACGAAACATGTGGCCAGTACGCTTGGGCCCCGCGGGATCACCGTAAACACCCTTGCACTTGGCGCCTTCCCGACAGACCTCCTCACGCCATTCTCCGGGGGCCTCGATGAGGGCAGTGAGACCATCGCAAAAACCATGCCGATGAGGCGGATCGGTGCGCCGCAGGATGTTGTGGCAGCGTGTCTCTGGCTCAGTGGCCGAGGCGGCTCATGGATCACTGGGTGGGTAACACTTTTGAGTCGTAGGATTGACTCTCAGAACAATTGTGCCTGTGGACGGCGGAAGTCTGCTCGTTCCCCAGGGGGTGCTTTAGGATGTTGTAAGGGATATGAATACGGCTAAATGAACGATCACGACCACTCGACTGGGCTACTGGGCTGCGATCACGGCCACCTCGACTGGGCTACTGGGCTGCGAATCACTGTAGTGCAAGCTCTACGACACGTCCCCATGTTAGAGCTTGGCCTTGTCAAGCTTGGCCGTGTCGTTCTTGTTCGGATCTCCTTCGGCCTGCACACGGGCATGGAGTTTGGCAAGACGTTCTGGAGTGATCCGGAATACCTCGGGGACGGTAGGATCCCACTCGCCGCCAAGCATGATGCCCGCGAGGCAGGGTGCGCAATGGAAAATGCGAGCCATGCCTGGTGTTAAGTGTCGCTACTACCATAACAGGCAAACTCACCATGACCGTTGAAGCCTGCAATCACATATTGGCCCTCCTTCTCTGGAACTGGACCGACAAACGGAACCGCATCGGGGGTCTGACGTCAACTATGCATAACAAAGATTCTGCACGCACCCAGCAGATGATGCCCGACCAGAAGGACTCGAGGCCCTTGCCTAGCTCAGGAACCCACTCTCCCGCGGGGATGGTCTTTGACACTGCGGCGGCAGTGTCCTCGGCCTGTGCCAGAGTGCTCTCCCCGTCGTTCATATTGTTCCAGAGGGCTTCGAATTCTGCCTCGCTCTGCCCCGCCCTGGAATCAGTGTCAGAGACGCTGATCAAAGTGTCTTTTGACAGCCCCTTGAGCTCACCATGTACGAGAACATGAGAGAACTACCGTGTCGTCCGGCTGCGGCGCTCTATTTGTCAGCTGCGCCAACCGAGTGTGCATACACGCTGTAAAAGAGATGAAGGCCGCGGCGTAGAGACATTGTCGGCTTCAGTGTGAGGTCATGAGGACGCGCCAACTTTGCCGCCTGCGCTGTACGTGTCAGAGCTTCACGTAGCTTGATAACCCACCACGAAAAGGCGTCACTAGTCCTTGGAGCTCAGGAAGGAGGAGATGCGAGTACGCATTGGTGGCGTGCACAACCTTTGCAGCGTTGATCTGGCCGCGTGAGGTCACGACTGCCCAAGGGTACGCCGCGTCGCCGCTCGCTACGACCTGGGTCACCGGCGTATACGAGTAGAGGCTAAAGCCGCCGAGGTTGAAGCAGGTGCGGTACACGCCATAGGCGAGTTTGAGAGGGTTGACGGAGGCTGCGGGCCATTCCCATCCTGCCTTTGCCGTTGGGGCCGAACAAATCTGGGCACAGTCAGCACCAGATGTCATCAAAGAATACCTTTGCCACTTGATCGGCAGTGAGCGTTTTCACGCCGATGACATCCACGCCAGCCGCCTTGGCACGGGCGAGTGCATTGGCGTTGTATTCTGCAAACTCATTGGTGAGCGCCACGTCAACTGTGGGACGCAGCTTGAGCTCGCAGTCAACCTTGTTATTCTCTACAAACTCGGCAACTTTGCCGAGCGTGATCGCCTCAGACTTTAGTATCTTCTTTGCCTGCTCGCTTCCGTGCAAGTCGCTAAACTGCGTGAACCCCCTAAACGCATCCGGACGGCAGTGTCCGCCGTTGCGGGCCGAGGCGCCCGAACACACAGCTCGAGCTTCGAGGACGACCACAGTAGTAGGTCGAGATGGGGCTGACAGGAGGCTATGGGCAGTCACGGCACCTGCTGTCAGCTGAACGCGAGGTCAATTGGGACACATACCAGACAGACCGCTACCGATAATTACAACGTCGGCAACGGCGGGGAGAGGGGCATTCTTGCCTGCCGTGGCCAGAGGATCCCCGGCAACTGTGCGTTGCCAGTGCGATGTCGTGGATGGGATAGGAAGCACTCCCTGGTCGAGGGGTGATGAGGTCATGACGAATGGATAATGTTGAAAGCGTAAGTGGTTGACAGCGATTTTATGTCAATACAGTACCTCGGACCTGGCCGCGAATGCGTCCAACTCGAGTCGCATCGGCCTCAACTTGCCCTGCCACTGCCCACCACAGCCCACCACAGCGCATTCAAATGACGCAACTGCATTGCTGATAACCGAGATTACACCAATAAAAGCCGTGATTCCGGGACAAATCGCGCAAGTGGAGCAGACAGTGCTGTTGAGCACGGCGATGATACTCCTCATGTTGTCCGCGCTACAACGATGCGGTCGATGTTCGAGCTACCAGAGTGCACGCCCTTGTGAACAAATCTCAGCAAACAACCGGTCACAAGAGAAACTAGCACACCACGACTCTGCCTCGATTATACGCAGATGCTATCATTCTAATGATCCCTGGACAACATCCAGGGTCTGGCGGGAAACAATGCTGGCTGTGGGCATTGTCTAAACTTTAGCCCTGTCTATTCTGCTGTTAGCCTTGGCTTCTGCGAGCTGGCCGTTTATCTTCCATCGCCTCCGTGGGCTGAGACAAGACATTGGTTGCATTCATTTAGGGAATTTGAAGAACTTATTCTTCGAAGACTACTGGAGAGGTTTGAAGCGACTGGGGAATTGGAGATAACAGAGCAAAACCTAGTTATAAAGCAACGGCGAGGAGTGCAAGGACGACACTAAAGGCCGAGCACTCAATGTGACCGGCGCTGTTGTTCACGGCAGTCCTGGTACCACTGGCGGACGTTGTGGTCGCGGTGGCACTCGCGCGCGTGTTGGAGTTCGTGTTGGAGCTGGAGTCTGAGCTGGAGTCTGAACTGGAGTCTGAGCTCGAGTCTGAGCTCGAGTCTGAGCTCGAGTCTGAGCTCGAGTTCGAGCTCGAGTTTGAGTTTGAGCTGTCGGAACTGGAGCTGGAATCGGAGTTGGAGTCAGGATTAGACTTTGACGCGTCGCTGCTGGTGTCGTTGGACTCGGTGCCCGGAATGGCGTGACCATTACTGGCGCACAGCTGCTGGAACTTTGGCTGCATGTCGGTGTACGTCGCCTTGAGAGGGTCCGAGTCGGGCATACACGAGATGCACTTGCCAAAGTCGTCGTTGACTTCGGCTGTGCACCGGGGGAAGCACCCGTCAAGCGTATCGAAACAGAATGCCTTGACGTCGGCAGGGTTCTTGCATTGCGTGGTGCACGCCGAAGTGTCAGTCGAGCTGCTGGTATCGATGGGGAAGCCTTGCGCGCTGCATGCGTCCGTTAAAATCTCATGCGCATCGGCGGAAACAGTGCCATCCGGAAGTGTGAGGAGGCAGTCCACAAACGCGCGCCAGCGGGTGTCATAGTCCTTCTACCTTTGTCAGTTTGTCCAAACGTCCAATATGTGCTCACCGTACAGATTTCGGCGCAGGCATTGCCACCGCACTTGGTGTTGAGCTCTGTCAGGACACTGGAGTCACAGTTGCCAAGCGAACCGGGCATGGACATGAGATCCCGGCGAAAGGCTGTGAGCTGGGGGCTCGCAGCGATGAGTGGGATGAGGGTGAGGAGAAGCATGTTGGGTATGTTGGGTGGAGTAACGGTTCTGAAAAGGCGGCTTGGATGCGGTTATATACTCATGATCCTTCCATGTCAATGGAGCTCAACCTCTCTGAGACCAACAAAGCATGGAGCCACAAACGAGCCGAGCTTGGCATTCCGAAAATATCGCTCTCCGCGCAGTACATCGCCCGCGACGCTGCTCCTTTACACCATCCTCGACGGATGAGCGACGCGAAGTCGGCTGTGATGAAAAGCGTCCCCCCGAGATCGACTCTTCGAACAGGTTAAATTTCTTGGCGTGTCAGCGCCACTACAGCGCTCCAACAAAGAGGGGGATCGAAGGGCAAGTACTATGGAGCAGGCCTAGAAGCATGTGAGATTCGGTACGCAAGACGGAGGCGTGCGCTCGAGGGCAATACCACTCGAGACTCGCGAGAAAGGGGGGGCTGTACCTCAGCTGATCGCCATTTCAGCCGCTCATGAGTGCGATGCACTGATGAGGACTGCCACCGGCTTCATGTGGTGGCGTTCAATGTCCAGCTGATGATCCGCTTTTATTGCTGCTGCTACCCGCTCCTTTCACCTAGAGTTGTCTTGTCTTGCTGCCATCATTCCGCTGCTCCCCAATTCTGTGGTCCGGTGCCTGTGCTCCCTATCGGAACGACTGAGAAGAAGAACACTACAACAATCGAGCGACGGTTGCAGAGCGCTCCGGTGCTATCAGCCAATGATCGTCAGTTCGTCTGTGGAGGATCATTGGGAGTACGTAAAGTGGGACGCAGTGCGCCACCCGGCGAGTCCAGACCAGTAGTGTCTCACAAGTCCTTGGCTTGGCATGAAGAATCAATAGCCGGCTAGTAATTTAGAACGCCAAGAATCGTCGGAGCTGGCCTCCACCACGCCCTTCAGTCAGTGCACGGTTATTGGGAATAAGGATAGACCCTCCAGTTCTACGTGTGACTCCCATCCAAAGTCGGTCTTCGTAGGAGGGCAAGGCTTCCAAGAGTGATGGCAATGTAAGGCATTCAACCGATCACTTGGTGAGTGTTACTTACAGCTACTCACCAACGGCCTTATCATACGGGTAGCCAAAGCTCGGTATAGAGAACGCAGACACCTCATGGACGCCTCTTGCCATGCCACCATGTTGAATACGCCATGAATGATGCTGGTGGTCTCTCGAGTTGTTTACTTCTCGAGATCACTACGGATCCCGTCAAGGTGAATACCCTTGCTGTAGATGACTATGTGGAGGGAATCAAAACCAAGGCCGCGGCCTCACTTGCCGGGAGCCGACATGAGCACGTACACAATGCATGCGCATGGTCTGGTGTCGATTGCGCTTTTCCAGTTTCGGGGCAGGCTTTGCTTGTTCCTTGACCTACAGTCGCCTTTGGAGCTTTGGGATAGCCCTATCTCCACTATTTCACGTGACACGATCGTAGTGCAATTGTGCAACATGTTGGCACGTGATGCACCAGGTCACTGGCCACTGGCCACTCGCGCGACTCACGCCACTCACGCCAATATGGTTATATGGTTCCGCTTCTGCTTCCGTCTCTCGCTCTCGTCTCGAGGACCATTTCTCGATCTCTGTTCACATCACCCCTCCCGGTACCGTTAGAGTATATGTATATATATAGAGTGCGGCACTCGCCGCCTCCTTCGCCATGCATCTTCATTTTCGTTCTCCTTACTCACACCAGGCCACTGATGCCACCCCGCACAGCCACAGCATGCGCAGCATGCCCCGCATCTCTTTTGGCTGGGAGGCCGTGGTCGAATGGGCAACAACATCTAGGGCGAGTTCCGTTGGACACCCATTTCGCTCGCGTCGCCGCTCTCTGCACTATCTGTGCCGCGCACACTCTCTTGCAATGGATGTGAACGACAAACTAATCTTCATCCGTCCCACAATCAACCCCTCACTCACCCACTTGATCATTCACCTCCCATGGCACCGCCTGCAAGCCCTTCCATCGTAGGCTTCAAGCCCGTAGCGTGGGCTGGCGAATCGGCTAACATTACGATTGGCGGCATCCCCACGGGGACCAACTTGACCTTTTCCCTCGCTGGCTCTGCAGTTACCCTCGCATCCGAGCCCCGATGGTCAGGGGACGACACGGTAACGGTCCTCGTGCCCGTCGGCGACAGCGTCAACGCGACCATCAAGCTGCTTACGATTGATCTCGGCGGGGGAGCGACCTACACCGTAAACGTGACAGTCATTCCCCAGGTCACGGCACCCAAGTTTGCCGAGGACCCCGTGTGGCTCGAAATGTTTGAAGACATGAGCAAAGGCGGAGCCCCGCAGGGCTGGAACGTCACTGGATGGACTTTTGACACTGTCAAAGGAATCGTCGCTGCTCATGGCCCCCCTGCTGGCAAGCAGCGCTTTACGCGCGGAAGTGGCCGTGTGGCGGCTGCGATTGGGGAGGGAACGCACACACTCAGATCGCTACCCATCAGGCTCGATGGTCGGGGCAACTATGAGCTCCGCTTTGCGTCGCACTACAATGTCTCCGGGGGGACCGAGGAGCAGCGCGCGAGAGTGTCTGTGTCGTATAGCGGAAGTGGCAACTCCACCGAGCTGGCGGTACTCGCCAAAACGGACGAGTCCAACATGATCCGAGCTGCGCTCGACCCGCCATCAAACACCTCCGAGGCCACCTTTACCTTTACGCTCGACGGCGGCAACAATGTGTCGTTTTGGATGATCGACGACGTCGAGGTCGTTCACCCCCTCAGTCCGAATGTGTCCGGCGATCCGCTCGAGACAATCGACATTATCAGTGACATTCAAGGCATCCCACAGAATGCTTGGATGACCGACAGCCTCCTTCCCGGCCTCCGCAAACTAAAAAAGGCGAGCACGCTCGTAATCAACGGCGATCATGTCAACCACGACGCCGTGGACACGTGGACCAGTTTTACTGCGGCCTTCCAAAGCACCAGGCCGAGGGAGTACTACAAAGACGTCATCTCTACCGCTGGCAACCACGAAATGTTCTACGAGACGCCCGACTCGGCGACCCACATTGACAACTTTTTGAAGGCTACAGAGATGACGACGCGGTACGGATCCCAAGGCCGCGGCTTGTGGGGCGAGCACGTCACAGCTGCTGGAACGCCGCTCATCTGGATGGCGTCCGAGTCTTTTGACTTTCATGCCACGCTTGGATTTCCCCCATACGTCAAGCTCTCCGACACGCAGTTTCTATACATCGCCGACCGTCTAGCGTACTGGCGTGGGCAGAAGCGGGCTGTCATTTTATTCTCGCACTACCCTCTCCCGTACTCTGTCTCGTCGACGTGGGAAAACTTTGAGAATCGCACGTTTGGCGACGACGAGCTTAGGGTTCGGTATCTTCTTGCCTCCAACCCGCATGCTGTCTTCATCACCTCGCACACCCACTTTGACATTGCTGCGGCCGACCAGAACGTGAACCACCGCCCAATCGTGGGGCACAATAGTACCGTCGCGACGTTCAACACTGGTGCGACGATCGAATATCGCGGCATCGGCCCAGCCGACTACGCCGCGATCAAGATTGGAGACAGCAGCCCGACTGCCCTCCAGGCGGAGGTGTACGCCGACAGGATCCGTGTGAAAGCGTACCGCTTTTGGAACCTATCGACCGATGCGACTCTCATCCACACCCGCGACGTCGGCAACCCCCTCGGAGGAAAGGTGACCCCGCAGCTTATATCCAGCGCTCTCCGGTTGGGGATATTCTGGGATTTCGTTGTCGGAACCCTTGTGGGATTTCTTATTCTCGTGTAGTCTGTGGTTCGGCTTTGGATACTTTTTGCAATGGAGGGCTGAAGCCAAGCCTTATCATGATGGTTCCCCGTTGACTCCTCATTCACTTCATGCATCTGTTTCTACGTCCCCCTTTACTCGGCTTCTCATATACGAATGGGGCCAAGTGGAGAAGACACTATGGAATCAGAGACACTCCTCCCGCCCGAGAGTGTAGCTACAACCGGCATCACTGGCAGCCCGGGCGACGTCAAACGCACTTGTCCTTGAACAGCAGCAGCAGCAGCAGCCAGTGGGGCCACATGTTAGCAACCATCTGTTCCACAATCCGTGGTGGACGGGTACATGTCGCCTTCTCACGGCCATTAAGGAACAGGCCACTCCCATGATGCTGTAGTGTTCATTATCCCGGGAAAAGTTTAGATAACGGGGGTCCGCATGTTGGGATGCTGTGGCCGAAAACCTACCCACAGGCTTGCGACAGAGTATTGTACATGCCCCAGTAGACCAAGATTCCTTCAACACAATCGATGCTGTGTCAACATTGGCCATGAGACCTAGAGTTCCTCCGTAACGCTGGGCCCAGCGTCGAAGAAGACTTCGGGTGGGCCATGAGAGTCAGCGCAACTTCTTCCTTCTGGATCATGCACAAGTCCAAGTCTCGGCGTGTGTTCAGGCAGTGACGTGCGGTGTGCGGTTCATTTTGCATTTATTGTGATGATAGGACAACTGCCATCCTCACCCCGCCTCCTCTCGCTGGTCGCTGGTTATACAAGCCGCTAGCCAATGGCTACTGATCGACTGATCTGACTCCAGACTCAACTGTGCGTGAGACGCTTAGCAGGCAGCCGGCGCAGCTGGCGGCACCGAACTTGTAGACGACCTCAATTGCCCACTTCTGGAACAAATCGGAACAGAGAACGAAAGATTATGATCCCTGTGACTGGCTTCTTTAGAGGGCGAGAGAGCAACGTAAAACAGCGAACAGCAGCCTCTCCTGTTGTCTCCGTCCACTGGCCACTGGGTACAGAGGGAATCTCTTGATAGTAATCTCGTCCGACGCCCCGAATCTAGGCACCGCAGCTGCCCCGGCTATTTATCTCTGGGTGATCAGGGTCCATTTAGGTACTGTGTGGCTTTGCAGGCCAGTGCGAATCCGAGGACCCGTTCCTAAATCCGGATCTCGAACGGAGGCAGCTTTCCGGTGACAGTGCATGTGTGCTTGCGGATTCTGCTGCATACTGCCTGTGTTCGTTGTGGCACACCGGAATCGCGGTCTCCTAATTATTACCTCTATCAGCCGCGTTCCACTGGAGCGCAGCCACACTGCAATGTCCGAAACGCCATGGATGATCGTCCCGATGCCCACTTTGCACCAAGCCAAACCACCGAGCCCAATCCAACATCCAAGCTCACCAACAATACTCACGTGTGCGCTCTCATTGTCCACGGATCGAATCTCCCGACCCAAGATCCGCGCCACCGGCGACTCCGCATGGTATAATCAGGAGATTGTGTGCTCGCAACACATCTTGTCAGGAAATTTGCCACTCGGCCAATTAAGAATCGCCTCAGGGCCCACAGGCGTCAGGCTGATTTCCACATCTTGTCCGACATCCCGAGTTGCGAGCCTCTCGCCTTGTATGCCAGGATGCTCTTGTTCTCCTCTCTTGCTCAGCATTCATCTTGAACCAGCATGCCCGTCACTCCTCCCTTAGTCATCTGCGATCTCTCAAGAGTTTGGGCGCTCGGCATCTCCGTTCCCTAATAGAGCACTTCAGGGCCGGAAATGCGGTACTGGATGTCTTCAAAAATTTCCTGCCATGTCGACAATATCATCGTCCACCACGATAGTTTGTGTTCCACAATTCCGTGGAAGTATCGACATTTCGATGGTGAGCAGCCCAAGTAGCACGGCAATCAACAACGATAGTGTCTTGATGTGGGGTACCCGCTCCAGATGATATGTTATCTCTGTTATCTCATGTGGAGAGCGCAAGGAACGAGGAATATGAACCACATCTGGAACGGAGTTCCACTCTGGAGAAGATTGCATGTCGCTGGGTCCCCGGGGGTGGCATATCGACCTCAGGGAAACTTGCTCTGGATGCAAGACTTGGGATTGGTGACTTGCCCGGTGGCTGCTTGCCGAAGACCGGGGACCTGCCCCCGATCCCCACTGCTGCCAAGGAGTCGCAAGAAATCCAGCAGAGAAAGCGAAAAAGGCACCTACTCGAGTCGGCAGTAACTACCGGGCTCGTCACCTAAAAGTTTGGAGGAGTCCAGAGCAAGGCATAATAAGGATATGTAGAACACCAACTTTACGACTCTTCTCTGTTCCAAACTTTTGCTTGATATGGCCACCCCCACAGACTCAACGCCAGCCGCTAGTTTCAAGGACGGCAAGGAGGTGCCCGTGATGACGACCGAGGTCGTCTCGGGGCACGAAAAGGGCGGGAATGTCGCGATTCACGATGCCGTCTGGGGAGACATTGATGGTGATGGACCAAACTACCGTGGCCTCGGCTGGTAAGTCACACGACGCGCCCCCAAGTTCTAACAGCCAGGATTCGCACCTCTGTCATCATGGTCAAGTACCAGGTTGGCCTCGGTGTCCTCGCCATGCCGTCGTACATGCACACGCTGGGCCTGATCCCCGGCATTATTGTTATTGTTGCTGTGGGCCTCATGACGACTTGGACAGACTACATTGTTGGAAGCTTTAAGAAGGCCCATCCCGAGGTGTACACTCTTGCTGAGTGAGTTCATTGCACGACGACTGGTCTAACACATCAGTGTCGGCCAGATCATCTTTGGTCCCGTTGGTCGTGAGATTCTGTTTGGTGGATACTGGCTATACCTTACGTTCGTTGCCGGTGCCTCGCTCTTGGGTTCATCTACATCTCTCAACGCACTGTCCGACCACGCGGTCTGTACGGCAGTATTCGTCCTCATCGCCGCTATTGTCGTCGCTGCCGTCGCCTCGATTCAGACCCTGGACCGTATTTCATGGATCACGTGGTTTGGGGTGGCAGGCATCCTCATCTCAGTCATCACTTTGACCATCGCCGTCGGCCTCCGGGACCGCCCCTACGCTGCGCCTCAGACCGGCCCGTGGGACAAGGGATTCCGTCTCGTCGGCGACGCACCCTTTGTCGAGGTTGCGGCGGCTATCGCGGGTATCATCTTCTCGTAAGTCGACACCATCCAAACTGTCTCTGACATATAAAGGTACGCCGGCGCACCAGCCTTCTTCGCCGTGTGCAGTGAGATGCGCGACGCGGGAGACTTTACAAAGTCGCTCCTCTGGTGCCAGTCGACTGTTATCATGCTGTACACCGTCATTGGCGCCGTCGTGTACCACTTTTCCGGCGTCTACCTCTCCTCGCCCGCGCTTGGATCCGCAGGTGGCGTCCTCAAAAAGGTGTGCTATGGCTTTGCCCTCCCCGGCCTTCTCATCTCGGCGGTTCTCAACATCCACATGCCCGCAAAGCTCCTCATGGTCCGCTTCCTCCGCAACTCGCACCACCTGGCGAGCAACACCAAGACGCACTACCTCGTCTGGTTCGGCTGCGTCGCGTTCGGAACCACCATTGCGTACATTATCGCCGAGGCCATCCCTGTTGTGAGTTGGTTCAAGTTCTTGTTCACTAGGCTGTTCTCACACCATTCAGTTCAACAACCTCCTCTCGTTGATTGGCGCATTCCTCGCGACGCCGCTGGCCATGACCATTGAGGGCATCATGTACGCGTACGAGGCCAAGCGCAAGGGCGAGAGGCTCACCCTGTGGGGCTGGGCCAAGCACGCCTGGAACAGCTTTATCGTTCTGTTCTCCATCTTTGCGATTGGAACCGGCATGTGGGCCAGCATCGTCGCCATCAGGAAGGACGTCACTGGCGGAGGCACCGTGCAGCCCTTTAGCTGTGCTGACAACTCGGGCTTCCACTAGTCTGTGCCTTGGTGGGAGTGGAGTCGAGGTGTATAAGCTTAGAAGGTTGGAAGTCTAGAAGTCTAGAAGTCTAGGAACGTGGCGGTCAGTGTAGGAGTTTGGGTTTTAGGTGGCCGAGTCTTGAGCATTGAGAGTATTGTTATCGCTGGATGATTGGGGTGCAGCGGATAACGAGTGAGTAGTAGGGAGTTCGTAGTTTGTAGCTTGTAGTTGATAGCAGTGCAAGGTGCTTCTGTCACCGTCATGCACACGCTGCTTGGACACACAAGCAGGCGCAACAGCCGGCCAACAGAACCGCACCAACACCTGAAACTCACATGCCCGAGAACAGCCACAGCGGAGCCAGATATCGCCGTGCGGCTATCTCCGATGCGCTCACCTGAGGCTGGTGGGACATCAGCCTCATGACGACAAGGAATGAAGTGGGTGATGCTCCAGTAGGACTGATCAACACAGCTTAGCGACCCCGTAGCCGAAGGCCTGTCCCCTCACCGTGCGCGATATTTCTGGGGCGAGGGATTTGTCTGGAAACATGTACCTGCCAAGCCAAACGCATCGACCACGGTTGTGTCGGAGAAATCAACATTTGCCGAGGCAGCCGACTTGTGCTTAGATCCACCGAGACGGCGATGCGCAACCCAAAACTGGGACCATGCAGTATATTCCCAGCTCCACCATGACCATGACGTTGTCTCATGTTGCTTGAGCCGATGAAACATCCTACCCGCTTACGTCGGTTAATAAAGCTAGTTTAATTATCCTCTGTGCCTCACTTGTGCTGTGGGACATGGGACAGCCCCAATGCTGTGCAGCACCTGGAGATCTACACTCGCGTCTAAAAGGTGGCTAGGTGCATGCTTTGTATGCTTTGCCGCTTACTCGAACAGGCACGACCCAAAAATCACTCAATATCACATCCTGTGCGTGTCTGAGTTTTTGCGGTGCACCCCTAATCAGACCCAACATTGCCTATCGACGTCATGATCGTCGTCTTGCTGATATGATCACCGTGGATAAGATATAAGAACACTGCGGATCATTCTTGTTCTCGACACCACTCAACAACACAACACACATCACACACCCACACAATGATCACTACACTTATCACCCTCCTGTTCCCCCTTACTGCCCTCGCGGCACCCGCACCTTTGTGCCCGGACGCTTCGGCGCGCGTGGCGGCTCTCGCCCCCTCGCTCCCGCCCTCGTTCGCCACTGCACTTAGCGCCGACCCGTGTGTCCTCCCCTCAGGGCCCGTGACTCTCTTCACACCGTCCATCGCCAACGCCACCAGCCTCGCCATCAAGGACTTTGTCACCGCTGGTATCTCGGACCCGTGCAACAACTCGGAAGCATGCACCGTCACCGTTGCCGGATCGGAGTGGGAGGTCGTGCAGCACAAGTCTGGTGACGACTATGCCGTCTTCTGGCTCGCGCCCAAACCCGAGACTGAGAACCCCAAGAACGAGGCAGCAGTCGACGACAGCGAGACTGAGAGCGCAAAGGATGCGACTCTCGACAAGGAGCCTGACCTCAATCCCCAGGCCGATACCGAAAATTTCCTCTCGTTTGGCGGCGGCGGCCGCAGTTCCGGCTGGGGCTCCAGCTCGGCATACCGTCCGGCGCGGGTCGTGCCCATCTACTCCGGCAGCGGCCGCTACAGCGGCGCCTTGTCGTTTGCGATCCCGTCCAAGGCCCTCGGCGTCGTGGCTGGTGTCCTTGGCCTCGCTGTTGCTCTCCTCTAAGCCTAGGCATATAGACCAGTAGAACTCACAGCGATTACTGTATTATCTAGCACCTTTTGTGTATCATCTGATCCATTTACATGTATGTCAACGTAGAACAGAATGTACCAAGTATGGTGGGGTTGGACGGTGACCCCCGGCGGCGAGATTGTACACAATGTGCAACCGAACACAGTGTATCCCGGACATGATTGGAGCTCCACTGCTTAGGCGGAAAGTCTCACGGACTGTGGTATGTTAGTTGGACGACGACACGAGGTGAAAAAGCAACAAACTGAGAAGTGCCTGGAATATTGTGACGGCGACCGACCAGTCCTCCTCTCGTGATGTCGACCCTGTCATATGCCCGCTTCATCTGTTCGTATCAGCTCCACAGTCTCGTTCGTCCATACTCTACCATTTTAAGTCTGTTTACCTCCACGCAATACAACGCCGGGACGTCTAGGCTGATTCTCTGCTTCGTTGCACTCTTTCCCTGCATAAATTTCACGGCAGCAGCACCGCCTCCCTGGTGCCGCTATTAGTTACGCTCCACGCCTTCTTCCTCCCCACGCACCAATTCTGAGGGGAGCTCAACGGCGGTAAGCTGTTGCTCGAGCACTTTCATCGGGCCATGTATCTGCTCGTCAGAAATCAGAGTGTCATCCGTTTGAGGAGGACTCACGAGTTGCCGCAGCCCGCACCACATGACATGGAGCACCAAGCGTGCCCCACCAAACGCCAGCACCACAACTGCTTGTCAGGTTGTGTCGCTCCAGATAGACGCACGGATCAATCGCACTCGCCAGTCGTCCAGGGAGAAGGCCCTGTGCGAGGGCTGCTCAGAGGCTCACGATGAAACGAGTGGGACACTCGAGGACATATTCGAGGACACGTTAAGAGGATGATGAGGCGCCAATACGCGCATGTGTGAAGGAAAGGTAAACGTCAACATATTGAGACGATACATGCACCAAATACACCTAGTTCTGTGCTCTGTCCTCATTACATGCAACCACCGGGGCTGTTGAGACTGGACCCTCTGTGTAGCGGTTCAGTAGTGGAACATTAATAGTTGGAGTACCCGCATGCGGAAACTGGTTGCGAACGATTGACCACAGGACGGCTCGTGCAGATTACTCTGCTTAGGTGCAGTAAAGCACATGAAGAGCACTAGGATGGGGGAATACACCATGGGGCATTGCAATGATGGAAATTTGACTTTACGGATGAGACATGGGTGTGAACTGTTACTTTGCAACCACCGCGGATGCTGAGGCTAGACACTCTGATAGAGGAAACGAGCCAATGATCAAGTGAGACATGGCTGTAGGAAGCTGAACGGAACGACACGGCTTATCACATCCGCAGTTTTTGAGGGCACTAGCGCGAGGTCACTGGATAGCGAGCGTCACCCAGAGGATTCAGCTGGCTTTGGATAAGATGACGCCTGCCTTGGGAGTTTGTGAAGAAAAATGTGGCAAGGGCATCTGCTAAGCTCAGAGCCGGCCCGTTGATGACATGCACTGGAAAAGCAACAGAATAGTCGCATAAAGTAGAGAAAGAGTCCACGACGCTACCACAGAACAATAACAAGACCTGTTCGACGAACCATCGCCAGTTTTAAAGCGTAACAGCGATGCCCAGTGCCGCGACAGCGACAACGACCCAGCCGGCCACTCCAACAGACTTGATAGCCTGTCCGCCCTCACTCCGTTTCATCGCGTCGTCATAGTACGTGCGGTTCCAGCACGTGGCAGGGCTTCCAGCGGCACTCTCGTTGTACCCCGTCTGGACGTTGTAGCACGCGTAAAAGGCGTTCGGGGCGGCATTGAAGCATTTCCCAGCGTTGAGGTCGGGCTTGCCCCACATGATGTTGCAGCAGTAGATTACTGCATCGATGCTCGGCCCGATGCAGACGTTGTCGTGCACCGAGTCGACTGTTGCATGGTGATAGGGGCTGTTGAACGGCGTGGCCATTGTCTACAGTCAGTTGGTTGGGGGTGTATGGGGAGGGAATAACTCACGAATGATTGGGATGACGGGGCAATTGGGAACGTCACGGGGGATGTGACATGCCAGTTAATATACGACACACTGTGACCTTGGTAAAAACAACCATGTACGACATGCAGACGAAACCGCATGCCACCAGAGAAGTCCCAATCTGTGGTGCACCACTAGTCCGAATGGCACCACATGTTCCTGGTCTGCTCCACAATCTGAACTGGTCGAAGAGCGCGCTAGCAGTGGAGCCAAAGCGGCCTAACGCTGTCCCACCTGGGCGTCGACGGCTTTATCCAACAGAAACTTTGATGCTCGTGTCCACTTGACCCCTGACAATGCTCTTATATTCGTATGCCAAGGGATAACAAGTGTCTTTGTTCTATCAATAGCCAGGATAACACGCAATAAAGGAATTAGCCGTTGGGGAGCCGGTTAGAGTGAAAGGGTGTGTGTGGCATTCAGTTGGTGTGGCACCGTCCCATAGACTATCAACACCGTTCTGTCACTCTTATCTAGTTTCTGATAGAACGTGACAGAGATGTTAATATCCTGGGATCGCAAGGTATTGCCGTGAATAACACTAAACTTGGCCATGTGATGGCCCGAAGGCGGAACGTTAATATGATATGGGTCTTCGCTCAACACCGCTTCATTGTTATGGTATGGTAGTCCGTTCCGTGTGCCTTGAATTTTGGAGCTTCCACTTTGCGCGAACATACCACATCATGGCTCTCATCAGCGGTGCCTGTGTATGAAAACCAACAAACCGGCTTTCATGAGATAGACAGGACCTTGCGGTATCGCGCTGTCGTCACGACAGTGTCAGATGGTCCCTACAAATGCTGACTTGAGGACTGGAGTTGCAAATAACAGTATCCCAGTCCCGGCATGGCCTCTACTCAATTATTACGCTGGCCAAGGTACCCTCCGCAAGTTTCGTACCGTCCTGTCCCTTGGGTGAAAGCCTTGTCTGCGTCGTGGGCGCGAGGTGTTCTTACTTAGTTCGTAAGGAAATGTGCCAATGCCTTTGGATAGCTTCAGCGATGGTAGTAGCCTTTGATGGGGGGCAGTCAGTGCGAAAGGAGAAACTATCGGCCTTCAGTTGGCCGGGGTTATCGTTAGTACGAGACCAAAAGTCCATGGTGCAAAAGTGTTGTGTCGTTCAGACTTTTGGCTCGCGGACCATGAGGGTGATGCGCCATCGCTAGCATCGCTGCATCGCGCGCATCATGATAGATCATGGATGGAATTCGACGCGCATGAGACACGTGGTCCACGTGGTTCATTTCCAGTTGGCAGGATCGCGCTTCCCCAGCCGGCCAGCAAGGGTACTCAGCTTTCCCACGGTTGTGACCAGCATGACCAGTGGCTTCCACCAACAAACGTAAACAAAAGAGTGTGAACTCTGAAACTCTCGACACAATCTCACGTCTGCTCTCCACATTTACCACCACACCCCAGATCCCCAGACCAGCCAGCACCCGTACACCCAAACCCAATCACCACCATCACCGTCGCGCCGAATGTCCCTGTCAACACGGCACTCAGCATACCGAGCCTCGTACGCGCCCTCGGTCGGGCAGCCCTTGCCAGGGAGCGCATCCGCCGGCCCCTCGAACTCGCACGCGCGGTACTCGCGCGCCGCGCGCGAGAGCATGTTTCCCGTCCCGAGCGGAGAGTACATCAACAGCCTGGAGGAGTGTGTGCGCGCCACGGAAGGGTGTGTTTCTTCTGTGAGTCATGGTTTCGTTGGGGGAGATGGGCCAGTGGTGTGGACCGCGTTGTGAGCTGTGGTCCATGGAAACACCTTCTGGTACTTTGTGCACAGGGGCAAGCTTTATTGCTGCTTGTGTTTTCCCAGTGACTCTCTGTTCATGTCCCAACGCGCGTATAGGTCACATAGATGAGCAGATGCGTCGACAAGCGCGCACTACAGTGTGATTATTCCTCCGCGCCTCCGTTATCTGCCCACGCCGCTTCCATTGGTGACCGCGAGCGCGCTCTAACACTCCGCAGCTCACGTCCGCGCTCGACAAGCTCGAACCGGGAATTGCAGACTTTCCGCGATTGAACCGAATCTTTGAGATTGAACACGTACGTATATCGTTGGACGCCGCCTTTATCCACGCACGTTATTTGCCTTGGCATCGTTACTGCCTTGGAGTCTTTTTTTGCGCCGCTGACACCACAGGGCTTCCTCCTCGTCCCCGAACCCGCCGTGCAAGCCAAGAAGCACGCGTACGCAACCTCCCTCCAGCCATACATCGACAAACTCCTCGACCGGTCCGCAGACCTCGTGGCGGCCGAAGCGTCCCGCATCGCACGGCTCGAGGAACAGCTCGAGCTGCTCCGCCGCGCGCGCGAGCACCGCATCCCCGCTGCCCCGAAACTGCCGGGAACATTCAAAGACCTCGACGCTGCTGCTGGGCCCGAGGACAAGTGCCATCTCGATGGGATTGATATGCGGAACGTGACGGCGGCACAGCGGCGGAGGATGGGCATGCTGCGCATGAAGCGCGAGAGGCTGGAAAAGGAGCGGGCGAGGCTGCTCGGGTAGAGTGTTCAACGAATGAGAGCAGCGGGACGGTACACAGTAGTGGGGAAGAGCAGCAGCGCAGCGCGAGTCATTGCGGGCTGAGTAGAGTTGTACAGGATGTATATAATGTTTACATGCCCACTATGGGAGGACGGAGGGCAGTGGCGGCGAGGCTGAGAGCGCGAGCGATGTGGCACGGTTTATCAGCTTGAGCATAGAAGGGGTGATCTGATGAGTGCAGGTAGCACAACAGCGTGCCTCCCATGAAACCGGTCAACGCAGGAAAACATATACATCATGCTAAGTGCTTGGGAATTGGTACAAGTGGAGAAGAGGTGGTAAGGACGGTTCCTGTCTGTCAGCTTGCCTCCAATGCTTAGCTGGCTTACTGGTGGCGACGAAGAACCCCACGTGGTGAGAACACACGTCCTGCATCCCTTGTCTCCTCCGGTGCATGTTCAGAGCGCTCGCGTCTACTCCGGGAGACGCGTGGCCGTAACAAGCGGCTCGGGGCTGCACATATCAGCGCCTCATGACATTCAGGTGAAACTTACCGTAACGAAAACACGACTTTTTTACGAACGACGCCCACGACCTCGTAGTACCTCGTGCGCTGCTGCTCCGTCGCGCGGCGCCTCTCCCTGCGTTCCCGGCGCCGCCGCTCGCGCTCCCTCTCCGCCTCGCGTTCCTTTGCCTCTTCATCGTCCTCGTCATCTTCATCCTCCTGCCCCCGCTCTCCCCAGAAATCGGGTGCTGGCGGGGACGACAGATCAGAAGAGTAGTCGCGCGGCTTGTACGGCGGCGAGCTTCCAAACTCGGTCGTAGCGGCCGTGCCTGGCGTCCTGATCTTGCTGCTGTTCCTCTTCGTCGGGGTCGTAAACATGTCCGTAACGAGGTTCTGCGCCTCGGGGAACAGCGGCGCTTCCTCCTCTTCCTCGTCCGCCTCCTCCTTTTCCTTTTCGCTGCATTTCCGCTTCTTGGCGCTGCCCATGTCATCCTCCTCTCCCGCCTGCTCCCTCTCTTTTTCGCGCTCCTCGTCCGACTCCTCGTCCGCCGCGTCGCCCTCGAGCACGTGCGCGTCCCCCGTGCCCTCCCCGTCGCCCGAGGCCGGCGCCTGCGCCTTGCGGATCACGGCGTACGGTTTTGCCAGGCTCGCCATCTTGCCGTGCAGCAGGTGGTGTTCGCCAATGTGCAGCGTCGGCCGGTCCTGCGTGTCAGGGGTGTGGATAGTAGTGGGGCTGCAACGGTATGGGGGTCCATGACGTTTGCGTGGGGGCTTTCAATGGCCGCCTTGCCACAATCGACATGGGAACTCCCACTGTGAATATAAGACTCACAGGTCGGTCGAGTCCCAGCACGCCAACGACACCATCAGCCTTATCCCCCTCCCACTCCAGCTCGCCCTGGAGCTCAATGACGACGAGGTCGCCGCCGATGAGCGCCAGCGGACCCGAAGACGACGGGGCCGTAAAGAGGTGTGGGTGCAAAGGGAGGTGGATCCTCATGTTAGCAGGGAGTGGAGTGGGTGTAGTAAAGTGCAAAGGTCGAAGACAAACGGACAGTGTGAGGTTCTGTGATCTATGATTGTTTGTGCTGGGTTTTGGAGTGGTTCGTCCTTTTGTCACCTCTCGTCATTTTCCTGCGTCCATTTCAACACGACCTGCTCCCAAGACGCGACGTGTTAGTCACGTGACTAAATTAACTCAAAGTCACGTGACTGGTGGCCTTTTTGAATTCTTGAGCGTTGAACGTTAAAAACTCCCATTTTGTGCTCCGGGTTTCTCTCTTTTGCTGGTCATGCTGGTCATGCTGCTCAATGGATCAATGGATCAATGAACAAACAAATGTTTTCTTGAGAGGCGCCGAAGGTGAAGCTGCAGCACGCGGTGATGGGTAATGACCTACAATAAGATGCCGGACGTCGATTGAGCCAGGCAGAGACGCGTACATTGGTACATTGATGAAGCTGGTGTCTCACACACGTGTCAAGCTGCGATTCACGCCCGAAGACAGACTGAAGACTGACCAAGGCGCCGAGGAAGGCAACGGACTTAACAATCGACCCTGAACGACCAATGCCCAACCCGGCATAGACACCGAGCCCCACCCCCCAACCACCGAGCAATAAATTCTATTCCGAGCACAAGAGAATGGCCGCATAAGATGGCGACAACTCTGCATGACGCATTGCATGACGCCGTTTTACCATTCAATTTTATAGGTGTGGACCTGCCGAAACCCCCCTTTTCTCGGCCCGATACTGGCTGCGGTTGGTGGCTTTTGACTGGGGCCTGGGGGAGGGGGTGAGTCACAATTGCCGCCGGGAAAAGTGCCTGGCAGCAGCCAGCGTACCTGATTCTGCTAGCGCGTCAGCAAGCCTGCCCCGCTGCCCCCCGCTGCCCCGCTCTACCGCTCCGTCCTCGCCGAGAGCACCGAAAAGGAAAAACCACCGACATTAGGAATTATGAACCCATTTTTCGCGATCCATTTTGCTTTCTTTTTTTTTTCAACCTTGCCGTTACATCCGTCCATTCCTTTGCATTCCCATCTTTCTTTCTTTCACTTTTTATTGTTGTTCATTTTACACCTCCTCGTCACCATGTCCGGCCTCCCCCAGCCCGAACTGCACAAGGACGCCAAGTTCGTCTTCCTCTCCGACTGGGTGAGTTGGACACGAGAACGACAACTACGGCCGGACTCGTACAATAATATCACGGCCTCATGAGTAGACCTGACACTGCCCCAGGACGGAACCATCACGGAGCAGGACTCGAACGACTACTTGACGGACAACCTCGGTTTCGGCGCTGAGCGTCGGTGAGTGCCGAGTGGTGGTCGTGTTCTCGGGTAGTCGTCCTCCATTCTTTTGCTGCGGCCTTGGTTGAAGAGGGAGCTGGATCTCATGTCTTCTCATTCTCAACATGGACGTGGACGTGGAAGCAGTGGCGGATGTGGAGCTACAGTGCGCGCTCTTTCAATTGCGCACGCTCGCTTCTTGCGGCGATACGAGCACAACAATGCAAGCCCGCCCAAGAACTGGCAGAATAGCAAAGCAAGGCCTCTCAATATCCAGGCTCCGCACCAACAGACCGACAATACAAGGAGGGTCAGCACAGGCGCAACACTCGGAGCACGGACGATACGCCGTCATGGCGCTCATTTGAGAGCATGCGCATGTCACAATCCGAGCTAGGCAGCGCGGCCCTGAGCTAGACCGCTCTACGCCATGACGTACACTGTCTCGAGCTTCGAGCCAGCGGGCTGCGCACTGGCTCACGAGGAGCTGTGCTACTGCTTAGCAACCGACACGGCGTGACTCGCTGCCAGGCCCTCGCGCGCGTGCCGCGGCGTGGCGTCTTCCTAGCTCTGTGCCCGTCTAGCTCTGCTTTGCGGTCTGTCGTGGTCTGCGGCACCTACTGTTGCTACTCCCAGCATTCTACCAGCCACGATCTCCACATCCGAAGCTTCTATCGTGTCTGCAGACCCCAGAGCACACCCCACGCGCATTGTCTTGCGTTCACGTGCTGACAGCTCCCAGAAAGGCCCTCAATGCCGAGATCCTCGCGGGCACCAACAACTTCCGCGACTCGTTCCGCGCGATGCTTGCCAGTGTTGCGGAGAACTACTCGTTTGACGAGTGCAAGGAGGTGTTGAGGAAGCGTGAGTGCCGGGCGGAGAGGAGGCCCTGGCGTCGGGGGGGGGGGGGCAAATGCCTGTCTTACCCTCGGCATGCCCTCCGGGAGGATGTTGTGCCTGTACTGACTGCAGACATCTCGCTCGACCCGGGCTTCAAGGAGTGCTACACGTGGTGCAAGGCCAACGGCGTCCCCTTTATCATTGTCTCGAGGTAAGCTATAGCTATTTTGCCTGCTTGTTCTCCCTTTTCGTACCTGACAATACCAGCGGCATGGCGCCCCTCATCCGCGCGGTGCTCGCCAACCTGATTGGCGACGAGGCCGCGTCCGAGATTGAGATTATCGCCAACGACGTGCGCTTCACGACGCCCGAGGGCAGCGCGCAAAAGCACAACGGATGGGAGGTTGTCTGGCGCCACCCCGAGAGCGGGTTCGGGCACGACAAGTCGCAGTCCATCATCCCGTACCGCTCCACACCCGCGCAGCCCACGCTCTTCTTTGCAGGCGACGGCGTGTCCGACCTCTCGGCCGCGCGCCACGCCGACCTCCTCTTCACCAAGGTCGGGCCCTCGGGCGAGTCGGACCTCAAGCGCTTCTGCGAGCGCGAGGCCATCCCGCACGTTGTCGTCCGTGACTTTGCAAAGATCAAGGCGTGCGTCGAGCAGGTCGTCTCGGGCACCAAGACGTACCAGCAGGTCATTGCCGACAAGGGAAACTAGACGCCCCTAGAAGCTAGAGTAGGCAATTTCAAGCGCGCTGCAAGTGCGCGGCATCACCAGATCACCGGAACCCACCCACCCCAGGATGACAGAGGGGCAAACAGGCGCTCCGCTCTCCTGCACCCTGGCTCTAGACTTAGTATACCATTTATTACAGTCACGTCACGCCACACCCGTAGATGTAGATAAAGGATCAATTGCATAGATCGTGTGATAGAGCTAGCCCGCATACCAATGTCACGACAAGCTAATCAGCACCTACCACATATCCAACCTCCTCTTCCAAAAAGAGTACTGCGGGAGCGCTCACGGACGAGCACTGACGCTGAAGAGCAGCTGCTTCCCCTTACCCTTCTTTTTGCCTCCGGCCCGCTGCTCGGCAGGGCTCGGGTCCTCGATGCTGAGCGCCTCGACGCCGTTGGTGGCCGCCTGCGTTGATCCAGAGCCGCCCCACGAGTTGCCCACGGGCGCCTTGGGGGCTGTTCCGCGGATACGCGCAATGCTCTCGTCGCGCGCCGTAGGTTTCGAAAACAGCGCAGCGCGCTCGGCGGCCTTGCTCTTGGAGCTGCTGGCGGTGGGGAGGGCGGGGAAGGCGGCCTTGTTTGGCAGCTTCTGGACGGCGGGGCGGGAACTGGAGGCAGACACACTGGGGAAGGACGGGGCGGCGCGGACCTGGGGCACGAGTGCCGACGGCGCCTTGCTCGATGATCCCGAGCCGCCCGATGCCCAGGGGGTAGAGTGCGTCGATGGGCGCGAGGGGCCAGCGGCGCCGAGGGCCGGGAAGTTGGACGGCTGCAGGGATCCACCGGCACCGGGGACAACACGGCCATTGACGCCAGACGTCGCGCGGGCGGCAGGACGGGCGGCGGCGGCCTCGACGCGGTCCCAGACGGCGCGGGACGAGCCGCCACCTCCGGCGGTATGCGTCGCACGCTTTGCGCTCAGGATACGGCCCGACGAGACACCCGCCCAGTTTGTGCCGAGTCCCGAGGGCCCGCCTCCGCCGAGCGCGGGGAACTGCTCGGCCTGCTCGACGCGGAAGGCGTTGACCGCCTCGAGGATCGCGCGCTGCTGGTCGCGCTCGCCCTCACCGTCAAAGAGGTTGGAAATCTCGCGCACTACGCCAGAGGTCGCGTCGGCGTCATTATCAAGCACATTGTAAATCGTGTCGAGCATGTGCCTTGCGGTCGACTCGTTGTTCTTGAACTGGCGCACAGCGGAGCGGAACGAGGCAAGCTTGGTCGCCGAGTCGTTGACGAGCATCGCGACGCGAGAAAGTAAGGCCGCGTGCCGCGCGGCCGTGGCGTCGTCGACGTCCTCGCGGGGTGTGGCGAACCCGCTAGCTGTCTCGTCCGGCGAAGCACGGCCCGATGCGCGCCCCGAGGCCGGAGTAGAAGAAGCAGGCGTATCGCGATTACTATCCGTTAAACCAGTATTGAAGTTTTTGCGGCGGCGCGACTCCTCCTGCCGGTCCGTCTGGACCTGGCGGCGCTGCTGCGCCTGCTGGGCGGCATTCATAGGCGGAGGCGCGAGCTGCTGCGCATGCACGCCGTCGCGAGGGCCGAGGGTGAATCCACGGCCACCGGCACGCGACGGCCCAGACGCGTGAGCCGGCTCGGGCCGAAAGTCGAGCGGCACCTGACGAGCCTGGGCGCGGTCCCTCTGCGACATTGCCTCGCCGTGCTATGCTGTCAGTGTCGCGGCTCTCAAGTGTGTAACTCACCTCCTCCATCATGTGGGCACGCAGGTCGAGCTCGCTGCCAAACACCTGGAACTTTTTCTCTACACAGACCGGGTTGTGGCACGGGTAGTGATCGCGGTTGAAGTGCTTTTCGAGCTTGTCATAGTTTTGGAAGCTGCATGTTAGCCAACGAGCTTGAGATCGTGATCCAGCTACTCACTAGACATCGCGGTCACCCAGCTGCTTGCACACAAAGCACTCTTCGTGCTTTTCGCGCATGTGCTTGAACAGCTCGTCGGACGAGAAGAACGCCTCGTGGCAAAACTCGCACATGGGATGCGGCGCGTCCCATCCCTTGACCATCTCGTGCTCCTTATCCGTCCGTGGCCTGGGCGGCTTCTGGCCCCGCTGCAAACGCGATGGGTCGTGCAGCGCAAGCAAGTGCGGGGGATACAAGACCTGCTCGTGCGAGAAGCGCGACAGCTGGCGTGTGCAAATCTTGCAGAAGACCAACCCGTGTTCTGCAAGCGTGTGTTTCTCGAGCGCCTGCCACCCATTGGACATGTGTGCACAGTCGGGGAACGGACAGTTGAAGCGGAGTAGAAGAAGCGACGTCTCCATCTAAAAACAGTCAGGAGCAAGAAATAGACTTGGGCGTGGTTGGGGTGACTCACCACCTCCTCGTCCTCGAACACAACGCCGAGCTTTTCGTCGGTATACGGAAACTGCTTCAGGTCAAGCGTGCCGGGGAGCACGAGGCCCTGGTACCACTTCTTGCCCTTGTTTTCTGGCTTGTCGGCGTCGGCCTGCGCACGCTCGATCGCCGCCTCGTTCGACGGACGGCGGAAGGGACCATCGGGGAAGGACGACTCTGCGGAGCGCGAGAACAGCAGCGAGGGGCACAGTGTCTTGCAGTACGCGCACTCGAGCATCCTTGCCTGTTAGCCACTTGTCCCCTGGCTAACCTGATCGCCTTGTGTATTGAAACTCACTTGTAAAAGACGCGCAGACGGATAGCACAGACACTGCACACGTGTTAGCGTTCACACCACATAACACAAAGACAGGAGCCACATTGACGAGTGCACTCACTGGCAAACATGGTGGTTACACTGCCCAACAGCCCAGTACGTAACTGGCTCTGCACAGATAAAGCAGAGCGCGCCGTCGTCGCCCGCAGGGGGAGGAGTGACTGTGTTGGTGCGAGAGACGGCCTTGCCCTTTGTAGCCGGGACGACGGTCAGGTCCGTATCTGTCGACGCGACCGAGGGCGCCGACTGGGGCTTCTTCTGCGCAGCCTTGCCCTTTCCATTACTGCCGTTGCCGCCGTTGTTTCCGGTGGAACCGGTGAGTCCCGTGTCAAAAGCCTTGCGACGCGACATTGCGGTTGATTTGATGAGTAAAGGTCGAGGAGTGGTGGTGGAGGTTGGTGGTTCTGGCGGTGAAATCGATATCTTTCCAAGAGAGCAAAGACGCAAGCTTGGGAAAGAGAAAGAGATTGTTTTGCTGAATGATGCGAATGACAAGGAAAGAACAAAAACGAAAGAAAGAACACGTTCAAGGAAAGGTGTACTCTATTGCTGGTTGTATCTTTGTTGGTGCTCATCGAGTCCGGGCCGTCGGTGCTGGCCTGGGTGGGCGCCGTAGGCCTTGGTACTGGAGCGAGTCAAAACGACCATCTTCAGAGCCCAAGTCGATATCAAAATGACGTGTACTTGGAGATTGATAACATCTCGGATCCGGAATTGAAAGATCAACCATGGCCCACGTGTATAAAAGAAATATATAAATAAATATTAAATTCAGTTTTTTTACGTAATGAAACAGCCGACATTCAGGGGCTTCTCCGTCGTCGTCGTCGTCGTCACCGCTCGTATGAGAGATCTCGGACCATCGCGCGCGCGGGCACACTCTCACACCGTACCATCAATAACACGGAGCGAGCCTCGGCCAACAACAACGAAACATCATTGTCCATCATACATTTATCATCTCTTGACCATAACCCTTGGCATCTACGTTTCCACCTGTCTGGGTCTCACTTGGCCCACAGCACCACCCTCTCTTGAACACTGTAACAAAACGCAGAGCGACTCGTCACGATGGCCACGTCCATGCGTGGGTTGACCCAGGTACGTCCTAATGAAATGAGTCAAGGGGAAAGGAAAGCAACAGGGAGGAGGACATCTCGGTACCGCGTCTACTTGGATTTGAAGATCAAGAGACACTTTACCGCGCTCGACTCGACCCCTCCCCCTCAACGCGTCACTCTCAACTGACAGCACACCACAGTACATCTCGGACCTGCGAGCATGCCGCGTCCGGGAGCTCGAGGAGAAGCGCGTGAACCGCGAGATGGCGCACATTCGCCAAAAGTTCAAGGACGGCAACTTGGACGGGTACCAGAAGAAGAAGTATCTGTCCAAGGTGGTGTTTACGTATATTCTCGGGTACAAGGTCGATGTGGGCCACATGGAGGCCGTCAACTTGATCAGCAGCAACAAGTACAGCGAAAAGCAGATTGTAAGTGCAGCCAGACTGAAGCTTGCTGGTGTGCCGTCTGCCGTGCGCTGACACACTCGCCTCTAGGGCTACCTCGCGATCACGCTGCTCATGCACGAGGAATCCGAGCTCGTCCGTCTTGTCATCAACTCTATCCGCAAAGACCTCGAGGACAACAATGAAGTGTTCAACTGCTTGGCGCTACATGCAATTGCCAACCTCGGCGGTAAGGACATGGCCGAGGCACTCGTCGACAGTGTGTTCCGGTGCATGATCAGCCCGTGCGTACGCAGCGAATATCTCCTTGCTGACTGGTTAGGACGTCCACAACGTTTGTCAAGAAAAAGGCGGCACTCACGCTGCTCCGACTGTATCGCAAACATCCCTCAGTTATGCCCATTGAGGAGTGGGCCGAGCGTGTCATCCCGCTCATTGGTGACCGGGACCAGGGGGTCGCTATGACTGTCACAAGCCTCATCACCGCCATGGCGCAGGACAACCTTGAGGCGTTTGCCGGGTGCTATCAGCAGGCCGTGGACCGTCTCGACAAGGTGAGGCTCCAGGACCCTTCTCAGTAGCTGACACGCGTAGATTGTATTTGACTCGGAGACGCCCGCGACGTACATCTACTACAAGGTGCCCAACCCGTGGCTCCAGATCAAGCTGCTCCGTCTGCTGCAGTACTACCCGCCTCCAGGTGAGTTGCAACAGTGCCTGCCTTGCATTGCTGACAGAAGACAACCCCGAGGTGATCAACATTGTCAACGGGCTGCTGCAGGCGATTATCGACATGTCGCAGGAGACGCCAAAGAACGTGCAGCACAACAATGCGCAAAACTCGGTCTTGTTTGAGGCCATCAATCTCGCGATCCATCTCGATCCCGAGTCCAAGGTCGTCTCCAACGCGTCCATTCTCCTCGGCAAGTTTATCCTCGCGCGCGAGACAAACGTGCGGTACCTCGGCCTCGACGCCATGGCCCACTTGGCTGCGTGCTCGACCTCTCTGGATCCCGTCAAGCGACACCAGGACACAATCATCCTCAGCCTCAAGGACCGTGACATTTCCGTCCGCCGACGAGCCCTTGACCTCCTGTACTCGATGTGCGACACCACCAACTCGAAGAAGATTGTCGGCGAACTCTTGAGATACCTCCAGGTCGCAGACTACAACCTGCGAGAGGAGATGGTGCTCAAGATTGCCATCCTGACCGAGCGATTCGCGACCGAGGTGAGTTTAGTCAATGCGCAGCACAAAACTGACAGCAAGTACGAGTGGTACATCGACACCATCCTCCAGCTCATCTCTACGGCCGGCGACCACGTCGGCGCCGAGGTGTGGTACCGCGTTGTGCAGCTCGTGACCAACAACGAAAACCTCCAGGCGTACGCGTCGGCTGCCGTTTATCGCCACCTTCAGAAGGCACAGTGCCACGAGAACATGGTCAAGGTCGGAGGTGAGTCGTAAAGTTATTCCACGACTGACAAGCATAGGCTACATTCTCGGCGAGTTTGGCCATCTCGTCGCCAACGACGAGGGATGCAGCCCGATCGAGCAATTCCACGCTCTGCATTCCAAGATCAACATTTGCACCGCGCCCACGCGTGCGCTGCTATTGACGACATACATCAAAGTGAGCTCATCTTCACCCTGACAAAGCTAACATAAACCGCAGTGGGTCAACCTGTTCCCCGAGATCAAAGAACATCTGATCAACATTTTCCGGCGGTACACACACGTCCTCGATGCCGAGCTGCAGCAGCGTGCCTGCGAGTACCTCGCGCTCGCGACACGCAACGACAATGACGAGTTGCTGCAGGCGGTCTGTGACGAGATGCCCATCTTCCCCGAACGCGAGTCGGCGCTGCTCAACCGCCTGCACCAGCGTGGCGAGCAGGCGCAGGACAAGCGCACATGGGTTATTGGTCAGCAGGCCGAGAACAAGGACCGTGTGGCCGAGCGGTTCAAGAGCTTCCGCAAGCCGACAGGCGGGTCGACGGGCTCCATGGAGACGCCGACCCTCCCGCCCAAGCCGCAGTCGTCGCTCGCCGTGCCTGCTGCCGCTGAGCGTGCACGCTCAGGCTCCCTTATTGATGAGCAGCCTGTGCCCCCGCTGTCCCCGACGTCACCCGTGTCAAACGACATCATGTCGTCCCTTGCCGGTCTGGACCTGAGCTCTCCAGCCCCAGCTCCAGCTGCTCCACCTGCATCTGACCGAATTCTCACCAATACAACACTCATGTCCGAACCCGACGCCATGACTGCCGTCTCGTCCCCTGTATCCCCGACAGCTACTCGCCCCGACGACTTGCAGCACAACGCGACGCTCGGCGGCGTCTCTCCCGCGCTCCTGGCCCCCGTCACCGTCGCGCCCAACATTGAAAAGTGGCTGCAGCGCCTGACGTACGCGACCGAGGGAGTGCTGTACGAGGACAAGCAGATCCAGATCGGCATCAATGCAGAGTATCACGGCTCGAAGGGCCGCATCGCGCTGTTCATCGGCAACAAGCTGCCCACGGCGTTCACGTCCATTTCGGCACGAATCGAGCTGCCGACGCCGGATGCCCTCGATGCGCGCTTCCACGACGACGTCGTGACGTCTATTGCGCCCGGGCAGCAGATTCAGGAGATGATCCACGTAGAGTGCAAGGCCTTCTTCACCGAGCAGCCCATCCTGCGCTTCACGTACCTCGCCGGCGCGTTCACGACGCTCGTGCTCCGTCTCCCCATCTTCCTCAACCGCTTCATCGAGGGCGTGCAGCTCGACCAGGCCGCCTTCTTTGAGCGCTGGAAGATTATTGGCGGTGAGTCCCAAGCAAGCGAAACACATCAGTTCCATCAAATGCTGACGTTCAGGTCCCCCCCGCGAAGCGCAGCAAATTTTCCCCATCAAGCTCAACGCCGCCAACGAAATCGACACGACGCGCAACGCGACCGTCATTTCCGGGCAGCGCATGACCCTCCTCCCGGGGCTCGACCCCAACCCCACGAACAATGTCATGGCGGGCGTCCTGCACATGTCGTCGGCTGGCAAAGTGTGAGTTGCAACGACCCATACGCCAATGATAGTTGGCTAATCATCCCAGGGGCATCCTCGGCCGCCTCGAGCCCAACAAGGAGGCCAAGCTGTGCCGCCTGACTGTGCGCTCGACCAACGAGTCTGTGTCGGCTGAAATGCTCAAGCTGCTCACGAAACCGCTCAATACGGATACGGCCCTCACGCTCTAGAGTGCACACAGGTGGGGCTACACCCTTGGGTCTGGCGGAAAGATACGCCCTATACTCCACGCCCCGCCCGGCCGGCAGCACACACCCACGCACTCCGGAGACTGCAACGACCTTACCAACTGATTGTTGTTCACGAACCCATGTACGCGAATATACCCCCCTTTCCTCATGCATGACGGGTTGATTGAAACCAAAAGTGTTATTAGTTGCAGCTCTTGTGTTGGGACAAACATCAGCCACAGCGTCATACCCTAACAATAACGTCACGCCTTGCAGTTGCATTCCATGTCCGCGACCCTGACCTGCGTGCACCATCTATGCAATGCCTCTTCATACGCTCATGACGCGACAATCTACTGGGCGAGGGCTCTACTCTACAGATGACATCTACTAGCGCCACTGGGGCTGCGCGGGGGGGCGGTAATCCGGGATGATGCTCGAGGGGACAGCAGGCGGGGGCGTATTGTACCAGTCCTGCTGGCCCGCAGCGGGCAGTGGTGGGGGCACGGGGGGCGTGTACCCGGTGCTTGTGGTGGTGTTGTTGCTGCTGTACGGCCTTGGCGGGGGGTTGGGGCTCGGGACACGTGGTGGGACCGGAGGTGGGGGCGACTCGGCATGTGTCTGCGTGCTCGACAGCGAGGAGAGGTAGCTGCGCCAGTCGCGGTTGTTGGTTGTACCGCCGCCGCTGGGGGGCAGGGGCGCGGGAACGGGGGGGGCGCCGGATCCAGCGTTCCAGTCGTTGGCGACCGTTCCGGGACGAAAGTCGCTCGCAGCTGTGCCCGGTCGGAAGTCGCTCACAGCCGTGCCCGGTCGGAAGTCGGTGCCATGCTGGGCGTAGTAGAGCGTCTGGGACTGCGACTGCGGAGACGACATGTACGCCTGCTGCTGGAGGTGGGCCCAGGGTGCCGCTTCAGTCGAGGGACGGGGAGGCGCCGGTGGCGTGGAGGTGTAGGACGTGTTATTGACAGGTGGGTAGGGGACCGGTGGGGCGCTCTGCGCAGGAGGGTACGGCTGCTGCTGCGGAGGGTAGGGCTGGGTGGGAGGTGCAGCATTGTAGCTGTTGTTGTGGTGGGGCGGGGACGGCTGCGAGTTTGCAGGCGGATACGGCGCCTGTGGGGCAGGAGTCTGGGAATGTGCCTGCTGGTTGGCCTGCATGGCGTACAGTTCGTCCGAGGGGTAGTAACCCACGCGCGCGGGAGGAGCTGGAGGCGGAGGTGGCGGCTGGTCGTAGGTCGAGTTTCGCGGCGGCGTGGACGCGTTCTGGTTCTGCTGCGTCTGCATGTACCACGGTACGTACGCTCCGGTGCTGGTCGACGGCGGCGACGCAGGCGGCGGCTGAGCGGCAGGGGTCTGCGGTGCGGGGGGATACGCCTGCTGGGGAGCAGGTGTTTGGGTGGGAGGATAAGGCTGCTGCGGAGCAGGTGTCTGGGCGGGAGGGTACGGCTGCTGCGGCGGGTAGCCGCCGGGTGCGGCGGCGGCGCTACCAAACGAGTCGGTACGCTGCCTGTGGGGGTCGTAAGGGGAGGCACCGCCATAATTGACGCTCGGCTGCTTCTGAGGGGGCGGCGGGACAGGCGGGTAGCTGTCCTGGGCGGGAGGCTGGCCGTACGGCGACGGAGCCTGGGGAGTCGGGGTGTACGACTGAGGTGGCTGGCCGTAGGATGGCTGAGGCGGCGTGGGCTTGGGTGGAGTTGCCAGGTAGTTGGGGCCGTACGACGAGTGACGCCGGTTGCCAGGTGGGGTATAGGGCGTCTGCTGCTGCTGCTGCTGATGCTGCCCGCTCGGGGGGAACGCTGCGGCGGACTGAGGGTACGACTGGGGCTCCACCGTCGGGGGCCGAGGAGGACCGCCATAGTTGTTCGACGGGCTGTACCCCCCCTGCGGCTGCTGCTGCTGCATGGGCGGGCCGGGAACCGCAAGCGACGTCGAGCTCGTGCGATGGTGGTGCGCCGGGGGCATCGCACTTGGCGAGGCGGAGTGGACGCCATTCATGCGGGGATCGTTGTGCATGCCGCCATACGACATGTCCGCCGCGCTGACGGGTCGTTGAGGGGGTGCGACCTGCTGCTGCTGCTGTTGTTGCTGCTGCTGCTGCCAAGGGGCACCACCGTTATTGTCGAGCGAAAGTCGATGACCGTGGCCGTGGAGCGACCCATGCTGCTGTTGAGGCATCTGAGCAGGAGCATGCGGCTCTGGATGTCCATTGGGGCGATACGACGGACCGAGCGACATCGACATCATTGGACGAGTGAGCGCGTCGACGGATGCGTGGCCTTGCAGCGGCGGCCTTCCCGGAGGGTAATCGGGTTGTCCGGGGACGGGAGCACTGTGCTGCTGTTGAGGTGGAGGAAGACCCAGCTCGCTAAAGCTTGATGAATGTGTCAGTCGCCCTGCGGCGGCGGCGGCAGCGACAGCGCCATGCGCGCCAGGCTGAACGGGAGGGGGCCGGCCGGGTGAGGCCCCTGCAGCGTTCAATCCAGGCGATGGAACACGAGCGGGCTGGCCATATGGCGGAATGTAGAGGTTCATCCCTGTCGCCGAGCTCTGTGTCTGGGGGCGAATGGGCGCGTTGGGGTTGTACACCGCTGGACGTGCGACATCGCGCTTAACGGGTGGTGCTGCCTTGACACGTTGTTAGAAACATCGGGGACGCGGTGACGTGGTACTCACATTGGAGAAAAAGGTGCACTCGAGGTAGACCTCTCCACAGTACTTGTCCTTTGACTGGATCTCATACCACTCTGTCGTGAAGTGTGTCAGCCTTCTGGAGTTGGAAGTGCAGTGTGGTCGCGCACGTACCGTCAATCTCTCCCTTCTTCAGAACTTCTTCGATGGAGACGATAGCCTCTCCGATGAGCTCGGGCTCCTTTGGGTCGTCGGCATAGCACGCAATCTTCATTGTCTTTCCCGTCTTCTTGCCCGTCTTGGTGACGCGCGACTTGCTCGCCATGGTCGCTGGCGTGACGACGCCCTGCTCGTTCGGGAGGGGCGGCAAGCCATCGGCTTTGCGCCGGAGACTGTTAGCCGCGGCTTCCGCTGCGGACGCGGCGAGAATGTCGTCCACATCCTGCATGATCGAAAAGCGCATCTCCTCGTCCCATTCTGGGTGCTGCCCTCCGCTGCGCCAGTTAGCACCGTGTCCTCGTTATGCAGCAGCCATCTCGATCGCGACCGCTCCAGATTCCCAATTGCAGGGCCTGTGGGAAACCGGTTGTCATCCTGGCACTGGCTGTCGGCTCTGTCCAGTGCTGAAGGCCAGACACGACAAGTCTAGGCAAGGCGAGGCCAGGCAGGACCCCCCACACCGCTCAAAAGGATGTCACACTTACCGCTTGATTGGTTTTGTCTTCTTCTTGTCATTGCCGACAGTGATCGAGCAGAAAGGATCCTGTTTTCCGAATCGCGCGAGGTTGGGGAGGTTGCGCTAATAAGTGTCAGCAGCCTGCCAGTCTGGGTTGTACGCACCGCCTTGCCTACGACAATGATAAGCGTTCCCAGCTCCTTGGGCTCCGTGGTCATTTTGGCGACGGCGACGACGGCAACGGCGACGGCAACAATAGGTCAGATGAAACCGAGCGGGCGAGAACAAGCGGGAAAGGAGGCGGGGACGAGAATAGAGGTGGGGGCACGGGACGACGCGTGCGGTCCGAAAGACTGGTGCAAGAAACACGCGCGTGGGAAGCAGCAGTATGAGGCGGCGAGCGGTCGAGGAGGTGGGTGGAGATGCCCGAGACCAGTCGTCCGTGACGTGTCGTCGGAGCGTGGTGGTGGATTAAATGACAAGAACAAGAGAAACAGGAAGGAGATGAATGATGGGGTTGTGTGGAGAGTTGTAAAGAAATGAACAACAGGAGAATGTAAAAAGCAAAAAGGTCGTTGAATGTTTGAATAGGAAAATACGAAGAGAGGTGGATGGGATGGGATGGGAGTGGTAGGGAGTAGGGAGTAGGGGTGGAGTGCACTGCCTGGCGGATGGGGGATGCCGTGGGGTGGGATGGGATCTAGTTGTATTCGGTGTTGAAGGGGACCCAGGGATTGGGGAGGAGTGTTTAGGATGCAGGGAATTGAAATGGGCGTGCGCAACAACAAGAGGCTTGCTAGGTGTGCCCGTCGCCTCCAACGCCTAAGGCTGTCTGTCCGTTGTAGTTGAACTCTATTAAATGTCCGCGCGAAATTGAGGCAGTGTTAAGTTATAAATGTATTTGAGAAACGTGTGTAGTAATACACACAAAAGGTGATGCACTGCACAGAGGGTAACTTGGCGTTGAGGGGGAGTTGGAATCTATCGCGATGAACACGACTGCAAATGATGATGAAACAACGAAAAACAACAGCGAACAAAGGAGATCGAAGAAGAACGGGGAATGAGGCCGGCGGCGGCGTTAGGGGGCGCGGCGTGCAGGGCTTTCGTTCGGCGCCATCCCTACATTAAGAGATGGATCCTTTAGCGCGTTCGGTTTTTCTTGGACACTCCGCTCGATTGCGTTTGCTTTTTGCGTACGAGATGGACCTTGTAAATACTTTCTCTGTACTTTGTTCTTTTCTTTCCTTTTGATTATGATGATTGTAATATGATGGGCTCCAACTACGAGGAAGTAGAGAGAGCAACGGCAGTATACTGTACACTCTCTCGAACGCTGATTTATCTAAAAAGAGAGAGCCGTGGACAGAGAGAGAGAGAGAGAGAGAGTAAACATGGAACAAGTCGAAGACGAGAACCAGCTCGGAAGAAGAACTAAACTAAAACTGATATGAATGATAACCATACAGAGTTTTCGTGTCAACAACGCGGTCAAGCCATCACTCAACACCGACAAGAAAACAACATTCTTACCGAAACTTTATCTTGGCCGAAGAACATCAAACTATAAGGTGTGTATCCCATTTATACTGTGCATGCAGCTCAGGTTTGTCTGCGCCGTCGCCGTCGCCGTCACAGCCATGGCTTCCAAGCCCGCAGCCCGGCGTCTGTTGTTGCTGTTTGTTGTTGTTTACTACGTCACACATTTCGCGTCACTCCAATTAAACAAGCTATGGCGCTAGTGCGCTAGCTCAGAATGCACAGACATCGATACTGACACCGATACTGATACTGACATTGACACTGACGCGTCGATGCTTGAGAGTTGGCGCCATACGCATACAGTACCTCGTTCGCCGAACGCTCGGCGACATAGCGGCATAGCTTCATACAATGAGCACATCGCGCAGCCGGGTGGCTGTGAAACGTGTTGCGTCGCTGCTGGTCGCCGGATGTAACTCGGCTTGTTTGGATTTTCCGACTGACCCCATCCTACGTCCCTCCTTTGCATTCTTTGGACTCCCTTTTGCTTCGGCGACGTTAATCAATCGGATACGGGCTTTCCAAGTCTCCCGATCTCGGGATTTTTCCCGGGGCTCGGTCTGTCGGCTGTCGGCAGTCGAGCTGTGACAAAAGGCACGCATGCGAGGCATGAAACATTTGATATCTGGTGTGCCTCACGCTTCGTCTCGTGTTCACAGGCGAGATCCTCTTATATTGCCCTCGACAATGTTGCCCTCGATCACCTATCACAATTGCACTGTAAGCTACACTACGCCGGCCGCGGGTCCGTTGCCCTCGGCCACAGCCGCTGCTGCGGTCGTGACCACACCAGTGCATCCATCTGCCAACCCACACGTCATATCCATGTGCGGGAACAACCCAGCTGGCGAGCTGGCGATATACAATGTATCCGTACGTACTGTACCACGCGTACAACTCGACAATGACAACCAAACACCATTGCACTAGCGCACAAAGCACTTGTACTGCGGCCTGTCAGTTCCTGCTGCTGCTGTTGTGTACCTTGCACACTCACCGTCGCCCAGGCTCCAATAATGGCAAACGCCGCGAGACACCCGACGATACCTCCAAACCAGTTGAGCTAGAAAGGCGTCAGCACCACGTTTCCCGATGTTTTCGCTTACATTCTCGATACCCTCGCCGGGCACACGGACGTTCATGCCCCACAGACCGGTGACCAGGTTCATGGGAATGAGCACCGTACCGAGTGCGGTGAGCTTTGAGAGCACGTCGTTGATCTGGTTGTTGGCGTCTGTCATTTCGATCGAGATTTGCGCGAGGTAGTTTGAGTGCGAGCGCGAGAGAATCTTTTCGTAGTGGTTCAAGTTCTGGAGAGTCAGCCGAGAACAACCGAGACCTGCGTCCAAGATACTCACAGAGGTCATGGTGATCAAGTGGTCCTGGATATCCGAGAGATACAGTCCCTACATTGTCAGCTCTCTCCTGCTCTCCATCCCACTCACGATATCCGACTTTGGCGCTACGAGCCAGTTTTCATTACACCGCTTGGCAAGACCCTTGACGACATCGGCCTTGGAGCCCATGAGACGGAGGAGACCCATGACCTTTTTGCGGCACGTGCCGATACGGCGGAGCATGTCCGTCTGCTCGGCCTCCTTGAGGATGAGGACGAGCTCGTCAATGCTGTCGACTTCGTACTCGATGCTCTGGATGAGTGGGCCGAACGCATCGGTGATGTCGTCAATGAGCGCGTACGAGATCCAGTCGGACGTGACTGAAATGTAGTCTTTCAGGTGCTTGATTCGGCGCCGCACGTTTTGCGGGTGCGGAGTGCCGCGGAAGTGGAACTGTTGTCAGAGAAGTACTTCTCGTTGTACTCACAGAGAGGGTTCCCTCGCGGAAAACGATGATGTACATGTTGAGGGGCTCGAGGTACGTCTGCGAGTACGGGTCCTGGTCAAACGAGCGGAAACACACGAGGTAATAGTGCCTGAACAGCTCAATCTTCTCGCGCGTCTCTTCGAGCAGAATGTCTTCCGTTGTAAGCGGGTGGATCCCAAACACTTTCGAGAGCATGCGCATTTCCTCGTCGGTCGGCGACAGCACGTCGAGCCACCACGTGAACGCGTCCGGGTCCTCCTCGGCCGTGGGCGCAAGGTTGGTGCTCGCCGTCTTGGCCAGCGAGCTCTGCAGGCCCTTGATCTTGGCCGCCTGCTGCGACAGCAGGCTCGGCTCGTTGGGCGTGTTCCGCCCACTGCGGGACGGCGTGCCAAAGTCGGCAACTCCGGCGGCGGCGGCGGCGGTGGCGGTGGCGGCAGTAGCAGCGCCCGGAGCAGCAAACGAAGCGTCGGCAGCAGTGTTGCGTCCTTTAAACAAATCCTCAAAGGTCTGGCCCTCGGCTGGCAGCTCGGCGAGCGTGCGCGCGTGGATCGTCACCGGCAGGGCGTTCGAGTAGAACGAGAAGCGGTAGGGTCGGTCGTGGCCTGGCGCGGCGTCCGTGTACGCCGTGAACGCTGGCGGGGGGTCGACGAACGGCTTGCCCTGTCGGGGGGCCTTGAGCGCACCAGAGGCAAGGGTGTCGTCGCCACCTCCGCCGCCAAAGCTCTCAAAGAGCGCGAGCTTGGCCTGCCGGCGGACGGGGTTCGACTGGGACAGTTTGCGCGCGCGCCGCCGGTGAAAGTTGGTCTGCACTGGTTCATTGTCGCCGGCCGCTGCTGGCGCTGCGGCCTCTGCGTCAAGATCCACTGTCGTCGTGCGTTCGAGCACGCCACCCCCGAGGGCGAACGGCGACGACGGCGACTTTCCATCCCCCTCGTCGCTCCCCTTCAACAGCGACGCATCCTGCCGCGTGCTGCTCCCGCTCCCACTCACGTCCTCGGCGTCTGGGCGGATAGGCGACCTGTGGCGCGCAGACGTCGAGCGACGCGTCGTCGCCGCTGCCACCCCCGCCGCACCTCCTGCGCCTGCGGCCCCAGCGGCGGCATGCACAGCGTCCGGCTCGTCGGCGCCCCTCCGCTCCGACGCGGCAAACTCGTCCATGTGGGCAAAGTCAAATGCGCTCTGGACCCCGCCCCCAAAACTCATTTGGTCAGGGTGCGCCCGCCCCAGCTGCTGCTGCAGCTGGAGCTGCCGGCGCTCGCGCTCCCGCAGCTCCCGCAGGTCGTCCCCCGACCGCGACTGGAATGTCCGCGTGCTCCCGGCGTCCGAATGCATGTCGTCGTGCCGGTACGTGCCGTGTCCGCCCTCTGCGTCGCTGTCCTCGTGCTCTGCGTGCCGCGCCCGGCTGATCTCGCGCTCCTCCGCCTCGCTCAGCATCCCGAACGGCATCTCGTCAATTGGAGACGAAGAAAACCGCGGGATCTGCCCGCGGAGAAGCGGGGAGGGCTCGACCATGGACCCGGAGCGCGCGCGTGCTTGCGGTGTTAGCCAAAATGAAAGAACATGATGGGCGCGTTGGGTTGTTCAGGTGAATGAATAGTGGGGTATGGGTCTCCCCCACATCATCGAAATGGCAACCCCGACGTCCTCTTTCTAGCTCTTGTCCTCAGGACCTTCCCACGACAGATCGTCCATTATCCCGAGGCGACCACAACAAACAGCGATACTCACACATGCTCATTGCCGAGTCAATATCCTGCTGCATCTGCCGCTGGACGTCCACATTGTCGCGGTAGCTCGTGCCGATAGTGTTGGTGCGCGACGACGGGCCGATAGCGCGCACGGGGGACAGCGAGCCTGCCTGCTGCGCGGCGGGGATCGAGACGGACACCGAGCCAGACCGGTGCCGTGTCGGCGGGGGAGGCGAGCCCGAGCGTGGGTCCGTCTGGATCTGTCGTGGGGATGAAGGTGTCGCTGGAGACATTGCGAAAAACGGTCAAAGAGAGAGTGTGTGTGTGGAGTAGAAAGTGTCTAGACGTCTAGGTTCCCCTCCTGGGAAACCGGGAAACAGAAAACGAGAGAAAGATAGGTGGAATAGAGACGATGGGGGATATGAATGGGATGGAGGGGAGAAATACAATGGAAAGAGGATAGGAAACACACGTCCGCGTCGACCAAACCTTTGGTGTCGGAGTCGGTCCAGTCGGGATATGGGATGGATAGAGAGAGAGAGTGATGAGAGTAATTTGGGAGGTGGAGTGAGATCCCGCCTAGTTGAACATCCCCCCCAAGGGTTACCTGCTGGATGCCCTGATTTTTTTCAGTGGCAATGGGTGGGGGGGTTAATGAATATCAAAAAAATATAATAAAAAATAAAAATAAAAAAATAACAAATAAAAAGTAAGTGGGGCAGTGGGGCAGTGGGCAGTGGGAAAGCACGTGTTCACAATGTAAAAGCCTGAGAAAAAGGGAAATAGATAATAATAATAATAAAGCACAAACGCGCAGAGCAATAAATTAATGCATGCGCTTTCTCATTCTACATTCCTCGCACTCTCTCTGTCTCTATATGTATAGCCGAGCTCTTCATTGGTGCATGAGAATACAAGAATAAACCACTCTTTTAGCGAAAAATTGGAATCTTGATCGTGGTTGTATTTTTGGCAGACCCAGGCCTAAGACATGGGTGAAAGTCGCACGTTTTTCAGGTTCGATGGCATTCACACGACCATATCCAGTGCCACTTCTGTGTTGTGGCTATCTTTTTGCTCTATACAGTGGTTGGTTAATGCAAATGCATGTCGAGACAGGGAGATGAGACTAGCACCTAGCGGCTACAGATACCCCGCGAGGTGTGGATATTGTACGGTATGCAGCAGTGGTGTTTATAATGATGGTTCGACTGGAGTGTGGCGAACTATGGGTCAACCTCGTTGGAACTCAACTGGTCTCAGTTTGTCACCGTTCAAGTTGGTCTACCAAACTAGCACGCAAGCAAAGTGCAGGAATGGGCTGCCCCCGCTGGCTCCACCCCAAGCGAGCACACCCCCGTCATCATTCCTGCTCACTGTTCAGACCCCCTCGTTCGCTAACATGTCCGCGTGGGGCATAAACCTGTGCGTCTCTCCGTCTGCCCCGTTGTGCCCGCGCCCTCACACATTAACAGCGCCCGCGGAGTTTGTGTCGGGCATCCCCGACCACGCCAAGAATCACACTTTGATCCTCTGATCCTCTGATTCCCTCGGCGTCATTAGTCGTGTGAGCAGAACGAGCTGATCAGCTACCGTGTCATCGCGTCCGTGTGCTCTTGGTAACACTTGCTATTCCCCGCATCCCTGGCATCCCTGGCACTTGTGCACGCGATGGAGACAAGCGCGTATAGTCCAGAACGCCAGAAGCCAGCAGGCTGCGGCGTCCAACGCCCAGACTGGCCAGACTCTGCAGTCTGCAGAACCAACAACGAGTAATGACATCATCGACGAGGAACGTGCACTGTCTCAGGATATCAGAATCTCAGGTGTGATTGGCTGACATGACCATGTCCAACTGAACGCATGGCGTGCAAACCGGCAGTGAAGCAATGAACGTCATGTCTCACATGTATCCACCTGCAGCCGGAAACACTTTCCTGAAGTCATCCTGTCGCTCGCCAGCTTTGTGCAGCGCGTACGCACAATGTAGCAGTCTAATGGGACTCGCAAAGATCACTAAATGCTCCGGAAAATGGTCTGGGCAACTTGGCACAGGTAATTTACATGTAATCACCAGATACAATGGAGTAGAGAGTTATGCTGTCGGAGAGCCAGGGAGACTGAAGCGGTTGAGCCACAGCGAGTCGGGGTTGAGCTCAAACGTGTCGAGGTCAAAGAGGAACGAGTCGAATAGCTGCTGCTCGGCCAGTGGGGGCACTTGGGGCTCTGCGTTGAGCGCGTGGTTTTGATCCGCACCACCACTCTCCCCCAGGCCGGGCTCCAGCGCTCGCAGCACCTTGATAAACGCGCCCAAGTTGTTCCAGCGTACCTGCAGTCGCTCGAGGATCGCCGCGGCGCGCTGGAGCTCGCTGCTGAGCCGCTCCTGACTTCCCCCGACGGCCTTGCATCCGTACACGAGAATAAGGCTCGAGAAGAAGACCATGTCGACGTACCCGGGCCAGTAGAGGCTGTCCGTGTCCCGTGCGAGCATGTTGCAAATGACTCGTGCGCTGGCGATGCACGTCTGCAGCGCGAGGGCGTGCTGTGCGTCTCCTGGTGCAAGGCTCAGCGCCGGTCGGCACTGGTTGATGATTTGCTGGTGGTACAGGCACGTAAAGAGTGTTTGGTACGTTGGCTTTTGGGTCAGAGCTCGGATTAGACAGTCTAGTCTTACATTATCTTCAAAGCACTGTTCGTTCCACCACCGCTCGAGCTCGGTACGCAGCTGGATAGACTCTTGTGCTGTACAGCATCAGACGCCGCTCCTGGCGAGACGAGAGACTCACAGTTCAGAGCCCGGTGCTGGAGCGACTTGTTGAACGCCTCCATTGCGCGTCCCGTCAGGCGCGTGATGCCGACGAGGGACGAGGCATACAGCAGGCGCTGGCGCTGGGCATTCTGCTCGCTGTCGACACGACGACGCTTTGCTGCTGGTTCGACGCTGGACGCTGCTGGGGAACTGTCCAAGGGACGCACGGAGCCAACAGTCTCGACCGCAGGCGAGGGCTGAGGCTGAGACTGGGATGTGTTTCCCCTGGAATCCGTGCTGGGTACTTGGACTGGTACTGGGACGGAGACAGGGGCAGAGACTGGGGCAGAGGCAGAGGCAGGAGGCGCTCTGGGCGTGTCCCCAGTGACCGGACGGCTCGGGTGGGTTCCAGGACTGTCGGAGGAATGCCGCTCCTCGCTGCCTGGCCAGCAGGTGTCAATGTCCGTGTCGTGCATCATTATTGGGATGCCAAACTCGGCGGTCAACAGCCTGTCGAGCGCATAGACGGACCAAAAGACGCGCTTGCGCATCTCCCGGTCAGCTGCCGATGTAAATGTCGAGAGGAACCTCTCGGGGCACCGATGCAGCCCGGCCTCGTACGCCAGTTCTTCGTCGGTAAGCCAGTGTACACACCGGTGTACTCACTTGTGATCGTGCCCGAGAGGTGCATCGCCGGCCGCATGTGTCGCCCAAGATACAGAAAGAGGCAGATGGCCAAGAGACCTTGGATGGCAAACATGTCGCTGATAGAGGAACTGTGCAGCGCACTGATAATCAGGTGGCCCAGGAGCCCAGCCTGCGACGTCGACCGCAGCGCCGGCAGTTCCTGCTCCGCGCCAGTGCCAGTGCCAGGGCCAGGGCCACCTGCCGAGCCGACGACGGACTGGAAATTGACAATGCTCACAATCGCCATGAAGATCGTGCTGAGCACCATGGCCTCCTCGGCGCTCCTGCTGGGGAACGCCCGCGCGTCCCCCGCGGCACTCTCAAACGCCTCAATGACATGCCCGCCATCCAGAAACGGAAAGAGCGGGTGCCATTGCGCAAAGTACCGTTCCAAGGCATCGCGCATGCCCGCCGCCGCGACATCCGACGCCTTAAGCGCAAAGCTGTCGTACACCGAGGGCGAGCCCGCATCCACCGCCGAGGGGTCCTCGTTGTTGCGTGCGATGAACGCCTCCTCTATCCCTGGGGAGCGGGGCACCTCGGGCGATACCTGCGACCGCACGGTATCGGCGAGATACACCCCGGAAGCGGAGCCCGCAAAGCGTGGGTAGCCATTCTGATACGTGTAAGCAGTAGAGACCAAAAAGATCGGAAAGAGGACATACCGGACCGATGTAGAACCGTCCGCGTTCATTAGATGCTGGGTCCATCGAGATGGTAAACAGTCAGACGAGCAAACCAGAGGGAGCAGCGAGTTGGGTGTCTGTGTGCATTGAATTGGAGGTGCGGAGTGATGCAAGGTGGGTGCGGAGCATCCTTGGTCCTTGCGGTTCAAAGTGGCTCCGCTTGATCGCGCTTGAGGAGCCCCATGAGAAAGTGGGCAGGGACCATGTCTTTTCTGATCCACTCATAATATGAAGGAGCGCCGGTCACCTATTGCAATGAAAGGACCAGCCGCAGCAGCAGCATCCAGCATCCAGCAACCATGACAACCTCGCACCTCCCCACAGCCGACATTATCGCAGAGTTCATCCTCGAACACTATGGCCGGGCCACGTCCAGACCGCTGATGGTCAGCATGCAGGGCCCACAGGGATGTGGTGAGTCGTCGTCTTGTTTGTCGTGAGCCCCGCCGTCGTTACGACTAACTGATCTCAGGCAAATCAACACTTGCCGCAGCCCTCGTCGACCTGCTGAGCGGCCGCGGCGTCCGGTGCGCCGTCGCATCGCTGGACGGTAAGATGGACAACACCCCAAAAATGTCGCTGACTCGACTAGACTTCTACCTCCCGTTTACGGAGCTGCAAGCCCTTGCAAAGCAAAACCCCTCCAACGCAATGCTCAGCGGCCGCGGCCCGCCAGGAACGCACGACCTGGCTCTGCTCTCGGACGTTCTCTCGAGTATTCGCAAGGGCAAAACGACCCACCTTCCAATCTTCGACAAGAGCCAGCATGGTGGCCAGGGCGACCGGTCGCCCGATACCATCGAGACGACGTGTCCCGACGTGTTCATCCTCGAGGGGTGGTCGCTGGGCTACGCGCCTGTTCCCGAACCGACCGCTGCCCAGCGGTGGAAGACCGGCCGTGTCGCATCACAGCACCCGTATGCCTCCATCGCCCAGCTCAACGCCAGCCTGGCCGACATGGATACCGCCACAGCAGGCATGTTCGACATTCACGTCGCTGTCAGACCGGAGAGTTACGACTTTGTGTACACCTGGCGTCTCCAGCAGGAACACGCGATGAAGGCTGGCAACGGCGGCCGCGGAATGACGGACGACGAGGTCGTCGCGTTTGTGGACCGCTACATGCCCGTGTACGAGGTGTTTGGTGAGGGCGGACCCGAGCGGCCGACCCTGAGGCTGCTGTTCAATAAGAACAGGCAAGTTGTGGAGGTGCTCAAGTAGTTTGATACATAGTGTTTATGGATCGTTGTGTTGTGATACCAAATTGCATGACAGATGATGAAGCCCTGATCGGCTGCTGATATCAAGGCCGTGGCCACCGTGGTTAATGAGCTGGAAACGGAGTGCAGTCTCCAACGACTCGGTTGGCCACAGGATTGTCAGAGAGACTTGTAAAGGTGTGACGCGCCAGTCTGGACGTACGACCAGCCTTTGCACCCGAACCGGATGATGTCGAGCAGCTCATCGGTCAAGGTGACAGACATCAGTTTACAGACCAAACTTGGATGTAACTGGCACTTCCTGAGTCTGAGCGAGGTCCACCTGGTTGACCAGCTGCAGCGAGCCTGTCTCCATGTCCTCTCTTCTGCCGCCTCGTCTCCTGTTCTCTACGGCACCTCAAATCGGCACCTCAAAGCCAGCAGCAAAGTCTGCCCCGAGGTCCACCGCAAAGACCACGCCAAATCCCAAGTCCACCGCCACTGCCTCGAGGCCCCACAACGGCTACCAAGTCCACCGCCACTGCCCCGCGTTCCTCCGCAACGGCTCCCAAGTCCACCGCCACTGCCCCGCGTTCCTCCGCAACGGCTCCCAAGTCCACCGCCACTGCCCCGCCTTCCTCCGCAACTGCCGCCCCGATGTCACCTGACGGCTCGGCCGAGCGCGACACGATATCCAGACTCAAAGTTGACCTTCGCCGCGAGCGCGATCGACGTCTGGATGCCCAACAGGCAGCTGAGCAGCGTGGCCTACGGGTGTCATATCTCGAGAAGGAACAGGCAGAGGCCGGTCGGCGCATCGCGAGTCTCGAGGAGCAGCTGGCCGCCACTGGCCGCCGCATCGCATTCCTCAAGCAGCAACAATACCCCATCCACAGCCGTCTTCCCGGCTACATACCAGGTTACCACCCGTTCGACATGTGGCAGTGATGTCGCAACCTTCAGCTGATTCCTTTTAGCGCTGTTCCTGACGTTGTGTTATTACTCGCGCCGAGGACACCTTTGCCAAGGTGGAGCAGACGCCGGCACTGTCCTCGGTCGCGTTTCCTCCTCCTCATCCTCGTTCTCAATCCTCAATCCTCGTTCTCATCCTCAATCCTTGTTCTCATCCTCATCTCTATCCTCGTTTCCGTCTCCGTCCTCGCGTCCTCGTCTTTGTCCTCGTCGTGATTGTTGTCCATCCTCCATTCTCTATCCTCGGTCCTTATGCTCGTCCCTCATCCTCCATCTCCATCCTCCATACTCGCGTTCTCGTGCTCGTCGTCCTACTCGCATCCTCGCGTCCTCCGACCTCGCGTCCTCGTGCTCGTCTCCGTCCCCGTCCCCATCGTCGCCCGTCTCCGCATCGCCCGACCCCGCGTCGCCCATCTCGTCGCCCATCTCGTCGCTTATCTCCGTGTCACCCGTCGTGTCGCCCGTCGTGTCGCTCGTCGTGTCGCCCGTCGTGTCACCCGACGTGTCGCCCTTCCCTGTCCACCGTCTACTTTGGCATATGTCATCTCTACCCCGACGCGACTGAGTACATTACCAAGATTAAATGCAGACGATAAGCAAGTTGTTTCGCAGAGAGGCGGCTCTCAGTGTGGTACAGTATGCCCCGACCTTGAAATCATGCAGCCACTAGATCGATAGCACCAGGATTCATAGAGACTAGAGACCACATCAGAGAACGAACGATCAAAACTAGAATTTTAAAAAAACTGTTTGCTTAGGCAAGCATGCGCTGGATGACAGCGTCGGTGACCTCCTTGGTGGTGGCCTTGCCACCGAGGTCACGCGTCTTGATGCCGTCGACGCAAGTCTTCTCCGTTGCGTCCATGATGAGACGAGCGGCCTCGTGCTCTCCGAGCCAGTCGAGCATCTCGCACGCAGTCCAGAAGGTCGCGACCGGGTTGGCGAGGCCGAGGCCGGTGATGTCGAACGCCGAGCCGTGGATGGGCTCAAACATGCTGGGCATGGTGCGCGACGGGTCAATGTTGGCAGTGGGCGCGATGCCGATCGAGCCGGCAAGAGCGGCGGCGAGGTCGGAGAGAATGTCTGCGTGGAGGTTGGTGGCGAGGATGGTGTCGAGCGAGGCGGGGTTGAGGGTCATGCGGACAGTCATGGCGTCGACGAGCATGTGGTCCATCGTCACGTCCGGGAACTCTTTGGCGACCTCGTTGACGACCTCGTCCCAGAGCACCATGCCGTTGCGCATGGCGTTCGACTTGGTGACGTACGTGAGGAGCTTGCGCGGGCGGCTCTGGGCAATCTGGAACGCGAAGCGCGCAATGCGGCGGATACCCGTGCGCGTGAAGATGGTCACCTCGGTGCCGACCTCGTGGTCGAGGCCGCGGTGCGAGCGGCCGCCGTGGCCCGCGTATTCGCCCTCCGAGTTCTCGCGGATGATGCACCAGTCGAGGTCTCCAGGCTTGCAGTCGCGCAGCGGGCTCTGGGTGCCGGGAAGAATGCGGGTGCGGCGCACGTTGGCGTACATGTGAGGCTGGCAGATGGCCAGGCGGAGACCCCACAGCGAAATGTGGTCGGGGACATCGGGGGCGCCGACAGCACCAAAGAAGATGGCGTCGTGCTGCTTCAGGACATCGAGGTAGTCGTCGGGAACGTAGCTGCCAGTCTTCTTGTAGCGGTCAGACGACCAGTCGAGGTCGGTGAACTCGCACTTGAAGGTGCCGAGCTTCTTGGCGGCCGCCTGGATAACGCGCACGCCGGCCTCGACGACCTCGGGGCCGATACCGTCGCCGCCAATCTGTGCGATGCGGTACAGGGACTTGCGCTCCGCTAGCTCTGTTAGATTGAACTCTTTCAGATGAGATATAAAAAGCAAGACTCAACTCACCAGGGATAGCAGTTCCCGCGGGGAAGGACTGGACAGTCTGGTTGGAGATGGCGATGGGAGACATTGTGATGAGGTGAGTGTGAGGTAGTTTGGGAGTGGTTGTTCTTGACGGTGGTCGAAGCTTGAAGTTTGGTTTTCAAGTTGTGATGGTGATGGTCGTTGACGAGCTCAAAGTCCGGTTCTTAAGTAGTTTAAAGGCCTTCATGAAGCGCACCTTGAGGCCCGCGATGAAGCGCAGACGACAACGTTTCATCTCAACGACTAGAGTTCAGACATTAGACAGCGGAGAAAAGTCGGTCCGCCATGCGCTGCATATAGAACGGTGGGGTCCATCTGTTGTATGACGCCGAGTGGAGCTGGTGAGCTGCTGGAAAGCGTCACTTACCTTGCCTAACCGAGTGTGCAGCTTGCGGAGTCACTTTGCCCCGTGAGACTTGCGGCGTGGTGTCCACCAGGAGCTGTGGCACATGTGGCGATGGAGCTTTTTCCTTGCATTCATGGGGAAAAAAATAACACTTTCCAGCTCTGCTGCGGTCCAACGATGCCCCGCAGACCTGTTGTGGAGAGTCCCGCCGGACCAATGCGGAGCCTCCGGGGCCGCCACATTGCCCCAGGCGGCCCCAAACCCTGATGGCCACAGAAAAGTGCCACAGAGCCCCGAACGTCAAGGGGCAAAAAATAAAACTGCTCGCATACGTCCTGCGGCTCAACAATGTTCCGCACAGCTGTTCATCACGATCAAACTGTGTTACTCGCTGTGTTTTTTGCATAGTTCACCATACAACAGTACCCAAAGACACTGACTACTGATTTGTGCATATAACGCACCCCGATCGCCCCGTGGGGCACTCTGTTCCCCATCCTCCTCAGCTCACCTCTCACCTCAAGAAACAAAGAACATGACCGCCCAGGAGTCCCTCGACGCTACCCTCCAAGACCTCAAGACGACTGTCAGCCACGATGAAAAGGCTGTCAGCATCCCCCTCACCCCCGCCCAGGAGTGGGTGCGGTCTTTGTCTCCAGAGGAATTTGCTCATGAGCAGAAAAAGCTCTTGTGGAAGGTACGAAGAAAAAAAAATAAAATGATATTGTGTGGAGTGCATACTCACTGGCCGCAGATCGACCTCCGCCTTCTTCCTACCCTCTTCATCCTTTTGATCCTCAACTATCTTGACCGCAATGCCCTTGCGTAAGTGTCTTGTGTCCTCAGATATGGACTCCATGCTCATGGCCAGCTCGGCACGTGTCCAAGGCCTCGAAAAGGACCTCGGCATGAAGGGAACAGACTTCAACGTCGCCATCTCGGTCCTCTTTGTCGGTTACATTCTCGGACAGGTGCCGTCGAACCTGATCCTGTCCCGCGTCCGCCCGTCGCTCTACCTCTCGGCATTTGTGGCACTTTGGGGAACCGTATCTGCTCTCACTGCGTGTGCGGACAACTTTACCCATCTCGTCATCATCCGCTTCTTCCTCGGAATCACCGAGAGCCCCTACTTCCCCGGTGCCATTTTCCTGCTCTCCGCCTGGTACACCAAGAAGGGTAAGTGTCTCCTTGGTCGTTCGCTGCTGACATTTTAGAACTTGCTCTGCGTACCTCTTTCGTGAGTATTCATGATCCTCTTTTCTTTTTTCTCTTTTTCTTTTCTCCATTTCCATTTTTTTATCTTGTCCTTTCTTCTGTTTTCTGGGTTTCGCTTCTTCTCTTTCTTATTTTGCTTTTTCTCTTCTGTTGTTGTAATGTGGTGGTCCCGTGCTAATGCCAGCTCTACACCGGCTCGCTCCTGTCGGGTGCGTTCAGCGGTCTGATCTCGGCCGGTATTCAGAAGGGCCTGGATGGCGCGCGGGGTCTCAGCTCATGGCAGTGGCTCTTCATTATTGAAGGCGCCATTACCGTCTTTGCTGCCCTGTGTGCCATGTTCATCCTCCCGGACTACCCGGGCACGACCCGCTGGCTCAACGACCGCGAGAAGGCCCTCGCAGTGTACCGCCTCGAGACGGACACGGGCGTCAGCGACGAGAGCAACGCCACCCTCTTCCGCAGCTTCCTCGACGCAGCCAAGGACTACAAGCTCTACATCCTCGCCATGATTATCGTCACCAAGACCACCGCCGGCGCAGTCACGCAGTTTATCCCCACTGTCACCGCCACATTTGGCTACTCGAAGGTCAACACGTGAGTTCATTATTATATCCAGGAGGGGAGGTTTAATCTAATCACCACAGTCTCCTCATGACCGCGCCGCCATACCTCCTTGCCGCCATTGTCGCCATCGCCGTCTCGTGGTCGTCGGACCGCCGCCCCGAGCGCTGCTTCCACCTTCTTGCGCCCATCGTGTTTGGCATGGTCGGATTCGTCATTGCCGCCACGACAAAGACCACCGGCCCCCGCTACTTTTCACTCTTCCTCATGGTCAGCGGCATGTTTGGCAGCTACAACGTCGCCCTCGCTTGGATCTCCTCCACGTAAGTCGATTTAATAACTTTTTTTGAATACCCAGCACTCACTGCGTATAGTTTCGCACGGCCTCGCGCCAAGCGCGCCGCGGCGTACGCCATCATCAACTCGCTCGGCAACATTGCCCAAATCTGGTCGCCGTACCTGTACGACTCCAAGTACTCGCCAGACTACACTGTGAGTCTAATGAGCTTTTAGTAATCAAAATGTGTGCTGACCCCGAAACAGGTGGCATTCGTCGTTAACGCTATCATGGCCGGTCTGGCCGTGCTCTTCTGCCTCTTGTTGCGCGTGCTCCTCAAGCGCGAGAATGTGAAGATGGTCGAAAGGGAGAGGGAGAACGTCGAGGGACAGACCCAGGGTATCCAGTATGTGTTGTAGATGTCGAAACAAAATACAAAAGCGATTCTGTAGGTAAAAAAACGCTCGCCTGATGGGGCGTGGTGGCATGAGCATGCATGATTTGAATAGGGAACCATAGAGCCCGAGATCCACAGATTCGGTTTTATGCACTTTAGCCTGACCCGCCGTTGGAGTCTCCCGGTCCTGGTGCTGCCCATGCCGGGGACTCAGCTGCCGTACCGCCGGGATGCTGTGACAGCGCTGCTTCTCGGAAGAATACCCAGTAGCGCCAGCGCCACCCCCAACACCTCCTCACTGCCATACACAGGGGTTGTTTGAATATTTGGCGTCCGTGTCCCAGTTGCGCTCGGACCTAGAGGATCAGATACGCTAATCAGAACATCGCCTGCCAAATCAGATCATCAGTCCGCCGAACGACACCCATGCACAGCTGACAAGAATGTCACTGCCCTCGACGCACTTATGCATGGTGTAAAAGTACGTTCCCAACATCTGCAGACAGCGGCGATGGTTTCTGTGTTCCCATTCCCCCCCTCGCTAAGGCCGAGGAGGATGTGGACGATGGTCTGCCAGTCGGAGGAAACACTCGTGATCACCGCTGCCACCGCCCTCACTGCCACCCATCCAACGCCCTATCTCAGATCTCGGGCATCCCCGACCCTCCCATGAATCAGTTCCATCCCTTCGGTGTTATCAGTCGTGTGAATAGAATCTGCTGGCTCAACTCGACAATGCGTCTTGTTTCAACGTGCCGACGGTGTGTTGTGTTTCTATTCTCAGTTTGGCACCTGCACACGGGGACAAGCGCCTATATATGATAGGTGCAGAGTCATGCAGACCCAGCCAGAGCCGCGTCCAACCATTGAAACAACCCATTGACACAACAGTTATGACATCATCGAAAGACACAAAGGGGAAAAACAAGGAACGTGCAATGTCTGATTGGCCCCAAGTTTTTGGTTGACAATGAATTATTATTGTTTTTGTTTACAACAGCACGAGTGGAGGAAGGGGGGAATTGAGGGATTTTTATATGACACGTCATTTTGACTTGTTATTCATTATTATTTGTGTTATTGTGCTTATGATATTTGTAAGATCAATGTAAGATACTGTACTTGTAAACACCGGCACACCCCTCCCCTTTTCTGCAAACTTCTGGACGTTTCTTCTTTTGTTCAGCGATTTATGATCAACGCCCACTCTTTTGTTTTGACTGCTTGCTTGTTGATTTCTACATTTCTACGCAGCTCGATGGGGTCATATTGAATGCACACCAGATATACCTGTACCTCCAACCTCCATCGCATTTATTCTCTGTGCGTCACTCAAAATTGCATGTAGAGGCAATGGGATATGGATCGAGTGACCGAGTGGAATGTAACAGTAATGTAGCTGCAACGGTGCAACGGTGGGTGCTCCGGGGTGGAGGCCCGCCGCCACGTGGATATTTGATTCCGTAACGCCGAATTGCCGCCACGCGGGTACGGTGGGAAGCTGCGCTCGCCGTCAGCAGCAGCCAGGGCGCTCTGTTTTGGGGGACCAGCCAGCAGTAGGAGGGCCAGGCGAGCCGGGACAGGGGGGGGGATGAGGTGTGCTTTGGGCCGTTCACTGGCTGGCGGCTGGCTGGCCTGGCTGGGCTCGTCGATGCTTTGTGCTTGCTCACCATCAACACAATCACAATCTCTTTATCATCATCATCCTCATCATCCTCGCATCCCCCATCGAGAATCAAACCGTCTCGGTCACCCTCTCTCTCCCCGCTTCCTCTTCACTCCTCTTCTCTCCTGTCCTCCTTGACGCTTAACGATCCCCGCTCCCAGTCTCGACTCCCAGCAACACATCCGGAATCGAGCAACCCCCTTTTGTTTCCCCAATTCGCCGCCCGTCGAGACTAGAGTTGTGTGCGTGGTACGTACAGCCATACTTCTCTTGCGCTTGTGTTACAGTTTCGAGAGCGTAGTGCGAGACAATGTTTGTTTGCCGCCGCGCCTCGCACCAATCCACCTTGCCCCTCCTGCCTCTCCCCCCCCCCTCCTCGCTCCACTTGGCTTCTGACTTTGGACCCCCATTTCACATGCATGCTCACATCTCCAGAAACTAGTAACACGCGCGCGATTCGGCGTCGGTTTACCCTAGATACAGCTAGAGCATCACAGCACGGTCACCCACTGCACCTCTGACCCACAATGGAGGTGAGTTGTTTCAAGAGTCTAAACAGTCCTTCGCCACTGGTGTCGTCTGCGCGCGCCCGAGCGATCCGAGCCACGGAGAGCCCAGGTCGCTCATTGCGCATTCCATTCCTCGCCATCACGCCCGCGCCACCCATTCGACCCGTAATACTGACTCGTTCACAGGGCATCCTTGATATGAGCAAGGACCTGGACATTGGGTGAGTCGCATTGTTACGCGGCGGAGCTGTGCTGAGCTGACGGGGTCGCAGTCTCCTTGACAATGTCGTCCAGGCGTTCTACACCGGTACAGGCGCAACGGTACGTTTTGAGAGGGCCACGGGAGCCTACACAGAGGTTCGCGCGCACGTACAAGTGCTGACATTTCCCTACAGCAGCAGGAGGCCCAGAAGGTCCTTACCCAGTTCCAGGACAACCCGGACGTCTGGCAGCGCGTGCCCGCCATTCTCGAGAGCTCGCAGAACCTCAACACCAAGGTATGTGTACATGGGAAGCAGGCGGACAGTGGGTGTTGCCACCTGACCCCGTGCTGGCGCCGCTCGTGGGAATGATGCTCCAAAGACGAGACAGTCAGAGTGCACTTGCTGATGCGCCCCCAGTACATTGGCCTCCAGATTCTCGAAAAGCTCATCCAGACCCGATGGAAGACGCTGCCTCCGGACCAGCAGGGCGGTATCCGCAACTTTATTGTACAGGTCACGGTCGACATTTCGAGCGATGAGACGCGCATGAGGCGCGAGAAGAGCTACCTCAACAAGCTCAACCTCGTCCTTGTCCAGATTCTCAAGCAGGCATGGCCCAAAGACTGGCCGTCGTTCATCCCCGAGATTACGGCGTCGTCGCGCACCAACCTGTCGCTGTGTGAGAACAACATGATTATCCTCAAGCTTCTGTCCGAGGAGATTTTCGACTTCTCCGCTGAGCAGATGACACAGGCCAAGACCAAGGCGCTCAAGCAGACAATGTGCGGCGAGTTCTCCGACATCTTCACGCTCTGTAACGAGGTCCTGGAAAAGGCCAACAAGCCCAGTCTTATCAAGGCCACTCTGGAGACGCTCCTCCGCTTCCTCAACTGGATCCCCCTGGGCTACATCTTCGAGACCCAGATTATCGACTTCCTTGTGACCCGCTTCCTCGAGGTGCCCGAGTTCCGCAACGTGACGCTCAAGTGCCTGTCCGAGATTGGCGGCCTCAACGTCGGTCCAGAGTACAACAGCAAATTCGTCATCCTCTTCCAGATGGTCATGACCAGCGTCAACCGTATGGTTCCTCCCAGCACAGATCTTGCCTCGGCGTACAACGACTCGGACGACGAGGACCAGCAGCTCATCAAGAACCTTGCCATCTTCCTCACAAACTTCCTCCACTCCCATCTCCGCCTGATTGAGACGCCCGAGTCGAACGAGCTCCTCATCAACGCGCACCTCTACCTCATCAAGATCTCCACCGTCGACGACCGCGAAATCTTCAAGATTTGTCTCGAGTACTGGGCCAAGCTTGTCGCCGAGCTCTACGAGGAGATTCAGTCGCTCCCGATGGGTGACATTAACCCCCTCATGAACCTCAACCTCGGCACCCTCGGCAGCGGCCTCAACGGTCCCCAGAGCCTCGCGCTCAACGGTGTGCCCCTCCGCAAGACCATTTACGCTGAGATTCTGTCCAACCTCCGTCTCGTCATGATCGAGAAGATGGTCAAGCCCGAGGAGGTGCTCATTGTCGAGAACGAGGAGGGAGAGATTGTCCGCGAGTTTATGAAGGAGAGCGACACGATTGTGCTTTACAAGAGCATGCGCGAGGTGCTCGTCTACCTCACCCATCTCGATGTCGCCGACACGGAGCAGATCATGACCGACAAGCTCGCCAAGCAGATTGACGGATCCGAGTGGTCGTGGAACAACCTCAACACGCTCTGCTGGGCTATCGGTTCGATTTCCGGAGCAATGAACGAGGAGACGGAGAAGCGCTTCCTCGTCACGGTCATCAAGGACCTCCTGGGCCTCACCGAGATGAAGCGCGGCAAGGACAATAAGGCCGTCTGTGCCTCCGACATTATGTACATTGTCGGCCAGTACCCCCGCTTCCTCAAGGCACACTGGAAGTTCCTCAAGACGGTCGTCAACAAGCTCTTTGAGTTTATGCACGAGACACACGAGGGCGTCCAGGACATGGCGTGCGACACGTTTATCAAGATTGCGCAAAAGTGCCGTCGCCACTTTGTCATGCAGCAGGCTGGCGAGCACGAGCCGTTTATTGACGAGATTCTGCGGACGCTCCACCGCATCACGGTCGACCTCCAGCCCCAGCAGGTCCACACCTTCTACGAGGCCGTCGGCTACATGATCTCGGCGCAGCCCAACAAGCCTACCCAGGAGCGTCTCATCGAGAAGCTCATGGAGCTCCCCAACAATGCTGTGAGTTGATTACATCTTTGCAATATAACTGACAGCAGTGGGACAACCTCATGCAGCAGGCGGCGAGCAACGTCGACGTGTTGGCCAACCCCGACAATGTCAAGATCATGTCCAACATTCTCAAGACCAACGTCTCGGCGTGCACGTCGATCGGATCCTTCTTCCTCCCCCAGCTCGGCCGCATCTGGCTCGACATGCTCGGTCTGTACAAGGCCGTCAGCGGTATCATTTCGGAGCAGGTCGCCACCCAGGGTCTCATTGCGACCAAGACACCCAAGGTCCGCTCCCTGCGTACGATCAAGAAGGAGATTCTCAAGCTCGTCGAGACATATGTCAAGAAGGCCGAGGACCTCGACGGGGTCAACGCCAACCTCATCCCTGGTCTCCTGGACGCCATTCTCGGCGACTACAACCGCAACGTCCCGGCCGCGCGTGACGCCGAGGTCCTGAACGTCATGGCCACGATCGTGTCCAAGCTCGGCGCACTCCTCATCCCCCAGATCCGCCCCATCCTCGACGCTGTCTTCGAGCCTACGCTCGACATGATCAACAAGGACTTTTCCGAGTACCCCGAGCACCGTGTTGGCTTCTTCAAGCTCCTTCGCGCGATCAACCTCACATGCTTCCCCGCTCTCCTCGAGCTGCCGCCGCCGCAGTTCAAGCTTGTCATGGACTCGGTGGTGTGGGCGTTCAAGCACACGATGCGTGACATTGCGGACACGGGTCTCAGCATTGCCTTTGAGATTGTCAACAACTTTGCGTCGTCGACCCCCGAGATCTCGAACCAGTTCTACCAGGCCTACCTTCTCAACCTCCTTGGCGACGTCTTCTACGTCCTCACCGACACGGACCACAAGAGTGGTGAGTACAGCGGGCATATATGTGGACTCAGGAGGCTTTGCTGACTTTCCAGGCTTCAAGATGCAGACCATCCTTCTGGCGCGTCTCATTTCGCTTGTCGAGACCAACCAGGTCCAGGCGCCTCTGTTTGACCCCGCAACTGTGTCCGACCCGAGCATGACCAACGCGGTCTACCTCAAGCAGTACATTGCCAACCTCCTGTCCAACGCCTTTACGCACGTGCAGCCCGCGCAGATGAACGCGTTTGTCAACCTCATGTTTGAGAACTCGTCCGACCCGACCAAGTTCAAGTCTACGCTGCGCGACTTCCTCATTTCGCTCAAGGAGTTTTCGGGCGACAACGCCGACCTCTTCCTCGACGAGAAGGAGGCCGAGGCGGAGCGCAAGGCCGTGGCCGAGCGCGAGGCCGCGATCCGTGTACCGGGTATGCTCAAGCCCGCGCAGCTCGACGACGATGCCGAGTTGTAATACAAAAGCTGCAAGAGAGAGAAATGCAGCAGCAGAAGAGAAGCAGCAGCGCGGCGCTGGCTGCAGGCCGGGCAAGTCCAGCAATGCTACTGGCGTCGTGTCCCCCAACCCCCCACCCCCCTTCCTTTTATTCTTTTATCGATCAATTTGCATTGGCCCCCCCTCGAGAGACAGTAAAGACTTTTAGTGTCTGCGCGAGGCAGCGAGGGCGAAGAGACGTGTTTGCATAGGGTAGGAGTTTCCAATGATCCAAGATTGCCCCACGCGCGAGTGGGACCGTGTATACCCCCGTACATATGTTATCGTACTTATTTGAAACGGTGCAGGTGCAGGTGCAGGACTCGGCCATGGTTTGGACGACGCATGACGTAGAGGTCAGAGAGCCGTGGAGACGGGCATCAGTTGTCCTTGTCGATGGCTTCGGTCATATTTCACGACAGCATGGTTTTTGTCAACGGACACTTGAGTGGTCACCCGCCAGTGCAGTGTAAAAGTCCCGGGTGCCCGAACACATCAGTCTTGAGGCGCCACGGCATCTGGCAGTCATCGTTCCCAAGCCAGGAGGCGAGCCCCGTCCGACACGCTGGAAGCTGGGCTGTGGAAGCTGAACTCTGCAAGTCGAGCTCTGGATCCTCTGGAAGCTATCGTCAACAGGCGAGGACCGTGGATACTGTTGTGCTCCACACAGAGCCGGAGATACTCGAAACACAAGCGGCGATTTAGCTCAGTTGGTTAGAGCGTATGCTTAACAGACGACCTCTCTTACGCATAAGGTCGGCGGTTCGACCCCGCCAAACGTCAGCTTCAATTTGTTTTTTTTTGCGCTCCCATTGTTCTTGGGGGCTGTCTGTCTAGCAGCTGCAGTGTAGGCACGAAGACAGACGACGGGGTACGGTGAGGCCTGGACACATGGACACTGAATACCCAGAGCGATGTGGAAGCGGCGGTGGCTGCAGAACACAGTCATGCCCTGCTCCTTGTGCTGGAAGCAGGAACAATAGGGAGTCGGCAGCAGGTTAACTTGAACAGTGCCAAGTACTATGTAGATGTGGCGCATTGCGAGTGGCAGTGTGCACGTCGATCTACCGCCGTGCCGTTTGTGCTGTTCTTCCAGTACCGGTCTCGCTACCTCAGCGCATCAGAAAGCGGTTTCTAGCTCTATAGTGGTCTCTCCCGTGTGTGTGTTGTGTGCAGCGACACGAGAGTCGGGGATGCACAGAGTCAAATAAGAATAACAATAATAATACTAAAATTGAGAAAAATAAGAAAATGCCCAAGAATCCTGCCAAAGCGCGCGCCTGTGCCCTTCCCCCGACGTGCCGGCGTCAACGCTCCTTGTCCTGTTTTCTTACCCAATCCCCCGTGATGGCCCGTCCGCGGCCCGAAGATGACGAGGACATACGAGTGCCACCATGACCCCGCAGACGCCCAATCTCAGCGAATGGCCATAGCGTTCAAGGAACGCGGGAGACTGCTAGAGTATCGCGCGCCATTGTCCACAGATACAGTACCTGGACGTCGCTTGCACTCTGTTGCCTGATCCCCAGGGGTCTTACACACGAACGCCGAGATTTGGGGTAGGACATAGCTCGTCTAGAAAGGACAGAATTAACAAGGGAGAGGCGAAGCGGACGTTGGGAACAGTGCGACCTCGCGAACTCTTGGGGAGCGAACGAAGAATAAGGAATCAACGAGCACAACCGTCACCGACGGCCACGGGTTGTTCCCATATCTCCTTGTCGCTACATCCCTCCTGACGTTATCCCGATCTGTGAGCACCCACCAACACCGTGCTCAACGCCCCAAGCTTGCTCCATGAGCATCTCACCCGGAAGCCCCGTGCTCCAGGCTCGGCGCCCTCCACCGCCCCCAATTTTGGTACTCGGCCTCCCCTCGAGCTCTCGGGCTCGCCGGGTGCCTCCTCGCCCACGGCTCCTCAGCCATATGCCCAGCCCATGGGCTTTGGCGCTCGTGCTTGCTCCGATCGGAATCTCGGATCAGGAAAAGCACGCATTTGATCAGTGACGGTGGTGGTGGTGGCCTGGGACGGCCCGGCGGTAGCCTGGCCACATTTTTTCTTCCATTCTTTATTGTGACGCATCCCCTCAGAGATGGTGCCCATGCTACTCGGATCAAGTCACCGTGCGCCATTTCCCTGGGAACTCAAGAATTTACTATCATGACATTCTATTTATTCACTTCACCGTGCTTTCGGATCAGCGTCACGCCGGCCGGTGCTCGAGTTGCTATCGTATTCAAAAAAAAAAACAATGGCCGCCTTGAGATACTGCGATTATGCACCATATACGCGAGTGGGCGAGGGACACCATGGCGCAGTGGGTCCTGTGGGCTTGTGTCGTAGGGCGTGCCGTGTGTTGAGCGTGGCACTGGATGATGGGGTGCGGCGAGCTGGGTGCGGGACTTTGACTTTGGGGGTTGTGCGATGGACGATACACAGGTTCCAAAGAATTGAGTGTCAGTGTCAGTGTCAGTGTCAGTGTCGAGGTCGGCTTCATGAGACGCTGTGAGTGAGCAAGGCAGGCATTGGAGTTAGATCTTCAAGTGGGGTGAACGTGCAAAAAAGGGACGCAAATGTCACCCCAGTATGCTGTCATACCTCGAGCCCCCCGACATGCAAGCGATAGACGAACGTGAGACAAAATGCACCATACTGTCGTATTTTCCACGGGGGACGGTATGGAAGCTCAGTATCCACCAGATACGCCCCGCCACGAGTGATGCTGCGGCTACGCAAAACGCCTATCTGCGTGGTTGATAACAGATAGCACAATACTGCCACGGAGACTCGTCCGCTGCTCGTGGCGCAACCGCCTGTCCTCAGCTCGTGTCTGAAGCAGCAAGAGTTGAACGTTTTAGACAGCTCCCATTTCGTTAACGCCCTGTGTCCACGGATCCGTGAGGCCTGGCCAGTGCACCTGCCCACCATCCGTGGGGTGTGCAGCGGACCTTGCTGTATCTCGTCTGTGTGATTAGACCCGCACCGGGTGGAGCTTGGACGCGACTCGCGCCCATCGCCACCGGATCTGCACTGAACGGAGACGGCGTTTGCGATCACGTTGCTGTGGTATTTCGTCTCCTACTTCGTAACGAGAGTGTCAGTGTTAGTAAAATTGCCAGTCCGTGGGTCAGTCCGTGTGTGTCACGGTGAGGTGTACAGCCCATGTGTCAAAGTCAGATGCGATGGTTGTTTGTTCCAGGGCGAAACTGGAAATTCAATGTCAACCACAATCGCACGACGAGATGGAGATGACGATGACGAGAAAGAGGGAGCGACGACAGTCGTGCCGGATCAGACCACGGTCCCTCTGCGTTTCCCACGAACACCTCCGTGGCTCGCCAATGCTGCTGCACAGCACGCCAGGGGCGGCACCCCCCGACGTATGCCATTTCACTCGTGCCCCCCCCCTCTCCCTGTTCTGGCAATGGTGTCGACACGTCGAGTCGTCAGGTTGGTGGGGCGTGAATCGTGGTCTGGAGCTTGTCGTGCCGGTGCCCGTGTGACGTTGGCTGCCAGAAATGGGCAACAGCAATAACAGCAGAAACATCATAATTTTCCCGAACGAAATTGTGGAGATTCAAGAAAAGTGTACGGACGGGAATGCACTATCAGTGTCATGTGTCTCGTCTCGATCTCGGGCTCGTCTCGTGATCGCATTCTGCCGATTGGGGCTTTGGTGGTTTCTCATCGACGTTGATCCGCCCCTCGCCTCCCCTGTCTCCTCCATTCTCACGTTCGTACAGTACGTCTTCCAAACGTTTGGATACGGATACGGATGATAGCCTGCGACATGTGATACCGAAGACTGTTTGACTTCGTGTTGCACAACCGTATTAGGTGTGCCTATCGCCAAAAGTGGGTTGTTCCTCGCCGGCTATTGTGATCCCGGGGAATCTCAGTGAGCATAATACCTCGGACCTGTGTTGATCCACGCACATATCCTTGATCCATGACTCGATGGAATCCCATGGAGAAGGAGAGCCGAGGCCGCCCCGCGGAGAATGAATGAATCAAGATATCGTACGCACGCCCCTAGTCACCTCCCCTTCCCCGGGGCTCAGGTCACGTCACAGATGGCACAGATTACATACCAGGCAACAACCCGGTAATCTCAGTACGCGAGCAGTCACAAGTCCAAAAAAGAAAAGCCAGATATGCGAACAATCGAGGTAGACTGGGGCTGTGGCAGTTTAATCCTCGCATTCGTCACGTGCCGCTAGTGCTTGCAACTGTTCTTCCATCTCACATGCATTCGCGCCGTACGCAACCAGCTGCGCACATGCGCGCACAGAGAAAGCAGAGTTCTATCCGAGACACAATAGGCAAATGAGATTTTCTCTGACTCGAACGAAAACTCTGTGAAAGGTGGAGGTCCGTGGAGTAATTAATAAAATACATCCTCGGCATTTTTGCTCCTCGGGACGAATAGCGACAAAGAACAAGCCCAAGCTCGACAAAACAATGTCATTTCATTTCATTTTTTCTTGTCATTCCAGAAGACTGGGGACCAGTCGCGAGTTCTTCCTGAATTTCTGAAAACTCGACAGCCAGTGATCCAGTGGCCTGAGTGGCCTGAATGGCCTGAATGGTCTGAGTGGTTTCAGTGGTCCCGTGTACGGCGTAATATCTTGTTAACCCAATATTATCTGTCCTGTCTACGAGTCAGTGCCACTGGTCGAGATCGTCTAGGGTGACTTGCTCAACGTCTTCCTAGTTGATCAAACCCACCCGCGAATATCTCCCGTTCGTGTGTGTTACTGCTACTGTCGCCATCGCTGGCCAGTAGTGTGGTGTATTAATACTGTCGCGAAGCACCGCTTTACCCGAGGACAGCGAGCGAGGGACAAATGAGCGCGAGAGAGAGGGAGTTTTGGAAGCATGGTGCCATGGAGCCCACGGGGATATCACATACGAGCAGAATGAGTGGAATAATCATAGTGTGGAGTAAGATTGTAAGAGTAAGACAAGGCACCCAACTGCCAGATCAGCGGCCGCCATACCATGTATATCCCTCTTCCTGTGCGCCTATGCACAGGATCGCATGACCACGGCGTATCCACGCTCCGCGCTCTCGACCATCCCCTGCAAGCCACACCTCTCTCCAAGGGCTGAGGCACGGCACTCATCATCACCGAGATCCAGACTAGAAAAGCACGCAGTCAGAGTGAGGTTATGACGGGTATATCGTCAACCGGTAAGACACAGACAAGCAAGACAGTTAAGACAGCACGACAGTAAGACGCTTTTTTCGACAACTTCCGAGACCTGTTGGCTTCATGTCTGGGTTTCAGGGATGGTGGAAGGGAGGAGAAAAGGTCATGGAGGACGATCCAAGCCACCAGTCAGGGATCCATTTTGGGCCAAGCCGGGGGGGGGGGGGGTATCACAGGTCACAGGTCACAGGTCACAGGTCACGACCAACCTCCACCGACGAAATATCTCGATTCCGATTCCGAGCCGAGCGATCGAGCTGTGCGAGTAATGCCATCATGTCATTTCTGTGGAATGCAACGGAGTATTGGAGCAGCTGGAGCAGGAGAACAGCCGAGGCGAGGCGCAGCGGGGAGTAGTATTGTGGCGACGTCGGCATCGTGAACGCCAAAGCGAGATGATTGTGATGATGGGTCGACTGGAGATGGCTGCCACCCAGCCAGCTCCAACGCCGCGATTCCGGGACCCAAAGCCGAGCGACAAACCACAGCGAGCGCCACAACACGGACAAAACCGCAATTGGGAGCGACGAGGGAGAACCAGACAGTATCAGCACAGTCCAGTACAGTGCAGCAGGCCAGATAACCGGAAATGATGAGCGAGCGGAGGCCATGAATCCGCACAACCACAAACTGTGCCCGGACCATGTCGGAGATGGCGTCCTCTGGAGCAATAGGAGTCTCCCGATGGCGTCCCAAGCATCGGCGACGCCGAGATGGGGGCCGGGGGGTTGAGTCGGGGCAGTCACTGCCCAAACCAGACCCCGGCTCAGGGATCCAGAACATGCCAAGCCACCAGACGGCCATGATGCTCGAGTTATTTGCTGCAGTCGACTCGGTTTGGTGTCGTTTCGGTCCAACAGCATGGCATCTCCCCGGCGCTGCGGAGCAGGCCTGAAGCCTTCAGCGCTCTCTCTCTCTCTCTCCTCCCGTTCGTTCGGGGTCTCGGGCCCGGAGTTGAATCTCCGGCGACCTGACCGTGGAATGACAACTGAATGCCGAGCGGCATAACTGGACCAGATAAAAACCCCGCGGGGGATCCTGGGGCGCCTCTGAGCCTCTGAGGGGCCAGGCTGCCCAGGGACGGGGCCCGGCATGGAATCCATGCCTCCTGCCTGGGACTCGCTGGGAGGGAAATGTGAAGTCTCAGCGGGGCACCTTGGGACCTACCTTTGTGCGTCCTTGATCCTGATCCTGATCCTGATCCTGCAAGCTGGCGCTGGTTGGGTCCCGTATCCTGCACGCATGCTCCCTGCAAACCTGCCGCGCCTGCGGTTGCTGACGCCATGCAATGAACCAACCGCAGGAATGGCATTGTTGATGGGCGCAGTGCATGGAGAGTCCCCGCGTCCTGAGGAGTTGTAGATGCACGGAGGGCCGGAGGGCAAAGTGGCAGCGCTGCCAAGGCCCATCGATACAGGATAAGGGACTGGGTGGTGGTCATGACGGCGTGTTGATGTCACCTGCCTGCATGCATGTCTGTGTATGTGTGTGAGCGCGCATGTCGTTGCTGGCATCAAACGTTGTCCATGTCTACACTCGCTGGGTCACGTTTGCACACAAAGGCCATGCTGACCCCAACGCAGCCGAGTTGGCACAGGAAAGAGGACGCATGATCCATGGGGATGACCCCAGCGCGCACGAGGTGCAATTCGCTGCAGGTAGTCCCATGCCCCACAACTATTGTCCAGAGGAATTGTAGTGTAGTGTACATGCATTTCGACGTGGTGCGCCTCAGCGCCTCGACGTTGTAATGATGCACGCACAGCCTCCAGTCTCGGGAGACTTTCTATGGGGGATGGGGATGATGGGACGAGTACAGTGCATGGGCGGCAAAGACCGCAGCCCATATCATCGTTAGAGAGTGGATACCATCGTCAGAGAGTGGGAGCGGTGGTCCAGGTGACGATGGGGCAAGGGGAGCGGAGACACAGTTCCATCCCAGACAGTTGCACTGCCAGAACGAGATAGTAGAAAACGTTTGATACCAGTATACCAGTATGTGCTCACTCATAGATCATGCCACTGCCCGCGCACGTCTCAGGTCTTCACCCGGGAGGTATCCGGTTCGGCAGGTTGCGCATCAAGGATAAGAAGACCAAGGGGCGGAAACATGAGGTAAAGTACGGGTACGAATGATTACAATCTACCGAGATGCGAGACGTGCCGGACCGGAGAGTATTGTACAGGCACGCTGGTGCTTGTATCTCGCACCGGGGACTCGGCTTCGTGTACAATACAATCGAGGAATGTGCAAGGTGAAGCACGGCAAAGTCAAAAGAGCAAACGCTGCTGTGTGACGCGACAGTTCCACGGACGAGCGCAGCGACACGCCCCAAGTGCTGGGGAATTGACACAAGGATAATATCGCCATGTGAGCGCGTACTGTCGAACGTCGAGCCACCTGGGGACGCGGACAGCGGACAGGCCAGCAGGCGGCGACGTCCACCTGGTCCCCAAACAGTGGTGCACCAGGGTCGTACATGCCTCGCGCTCGCAACACCATGATACCATGACCTTTGCAATAACGTTTCGCACAGTCCACTCCCGATACGGCATTGCTGCATTGCGGAAGTTGGGCGCGAGCGCGCATGACAAGCTGACAAAGAGTTTCAAGCGAATAAACAGCAGCGGTCTCGTGCCCGCTGCCGCTCTGGGCCGCTGGGCGGTCTCTGGGTCTCTTGGTGTGCACAGCTGACCACTCGAGTCCCCAGGTCGGCCCACTATGCGACAGTTGCCGCGATGCACACCACACGGAGTGACCAAGGGGGACAGTGAGGGCGTGAGCGGGGACATGTGCCCCGCCCAACCTGATGATCCAGGATTGCATGCTCGCCGCGACGCGCCTCGCTGGTGCCATCGCCGTGCATCGCGTATCGTCATTGCAATGTCTTGTATCGAATTTCTAGAGAAAATTAGAAAAAAAAAGAACCAGCAAACTGCACGGGTCGTATCGTAGGAGAGATTGGGTGTGGGTGGCTCTTGACGAATGACGAACATCATCTGGTATCCATAACCTAGAACCTGTAGCTGGCATGCTGGGTGGGCTGAGCCAGTTTCGGGTGATCTCGGGAAATGGGGGGTGACGTCGAAAATGTCATTTTTGCAAAAAATTAGTCCAAAAAGTCGAAATAAAAATCAACGTTTAATTCGAACAAGATAGCCAAGCTCCCTTTGGTCTTCCCAAATCTACGGGGCCGGTGACGCCCGGTGAGGGTGAGGGTGAGGGGCGTGAGGGACGAGGGGCGTTCCAGATGTTCCAGATGGTGGACAGAGAGGCGCACAAGAAAGCAAAAGAAATGACCGCAAATGGATGGGGAGGTAGGGCAATGGACAGGCAGACAGAACAGAACACACAGACAGGACGGGCTTAACACTTGCTCGCTCGACAATGAAAGAATCAATATGGATGGCATCTAGATTACTCGTATCTACAGGGAGACAATTGGATCCTGAACGCCTCGGAACAGAGGGAGGGGGGGGGGGAAGAGACAAACAGCAGAATAGGGTGTATCAGGGGAAAGGGGGCGCTGAAGAGGCATACAGTACAGTACAACCCTCCGACGTCTGGGACGTCGTTTTGGACGGACGATATTCGAGTCAAGGTTGCAACAAGAAGCAGTAGTAATGTGTGTTGGTGGCTATGGTGGTGACCACCAAAAACACACTAACAGTTAACCGGTTAACACGGTTACTAGATGTCACCGAGCCTCGATTCCAACAGCAGGGGCACATCTAATCGACCGGGTCGTGTCGTCACCTCGCATCGAGAGAGAGAGAGGGAGAGTAGAGCTATCTAGATTTCTCTTTCTCGCCAGAAGCTCGGAAGTGGGTAACGACCTCCGAGGATGCGTGGGAACACGAAGACTGATTATAGTCGCATTCCTCGTTGCTAGTAGTAGCAATATAGCAATAGAGTGTGTTATCACTGCCACACACCACAGCAACTACGGGTGCCCACTGTAAATAGACGACCTCCACCCCCAGAGATCCAGAGAGTTAAATGACGGATTATAGTACGTACTCTCCTGTCTATCTCCGCACCCTAATGGGAAGAAAGCAAAAGCAATTATTATTATAGACATGAGTGTTATTGATATTGTTATTTTTATTATTTGTATTCTGCTGGCATTTGTAATAATTTCTTCTGTCAGTGTGTGTTTAGGTGGAGCCTGCCGCCAAACTCGAGAAAATCCATTGGGGGGGAAGGAAAGACAGATATGGTTTGGGTGGAATTTGCCGTACGTTGGGGGACAAGCGCATGAGGGGAGGGGGGAGAAAGCCTGGGTATTCAATACATCCGAGAGGAGCTACTGTACTACTACACTTTCTACATGCAGGAAAAGAGAGAGAGAGAGATCAGAGAGGGAGAGTCATTAGAGTCAAAAATGTGAAGCGTTGAAATCATTCCGATGCCATTTTCAGAGAAAAGCGATCGTATCTACCGAAACCTCCTCTCTTGTCTGCCCTCCTCTACGGTCCAGGGAAGTTTTTGGTTAGCCGACCCGGGACTCACCGAGCTGCAGTAGCCAGGATGACAGGCAGACGACGACGCAGAGCTCTCCTCTCTCGAACGAGACGAACCGGGAAAAGCGAGCGAGCGAGAGAGAGACCTATCCCCCCCCATCCCCTTAGGGTAAAGGGTACAACCGGGATTACACAAAGGGACGGAGGGGGAGAGGGGAAATGCAATCATTGTAATGTGACCACCATTGATCCTTCTGCGGGTTATCGACTCGAATCTCTCTCCTCCCTCCACGGCCTCCACAGCCTCCACCTCTCCACCCACTCCACTCCACCGGTCTCCCCATCCATCCCCCCACCAACACAGGAAGACAGGCACTAGGCACGTCTGACCTACTGAGAGCAGAGCAGAGCAGAGCAGAGTAGAGTAGAGTAGGCGAGAGGGAAACAGTACGGGCGCGCCCGACTTGCCGCAGTCGTAGTTCCCCTGCCCCCTCCCCCCTTTCCCCCCTCCCCCCCCCCCCCTTTCTCCATCATTTTGTGTTTTTGCGTACTGAACCACCACCACACACATTTCCGTCCTTTGTTACAACCTACTACACCCACCCCACCCACCCCAACTGCTACATCCTCCGTAGTATCTCGTTTTTTTGGTCCACGAGAGCATAGCATTATCCTCCTCCTCTCCATATATATAAAGAGCACCATCCACCCCCCCACATTTTCTTCTCCCAATGCTATTGTCAAGGGCCTCTGCTCACCTCTCACGCACAAACAACGCGCTTTGTAACGTCTCGTTAATCTCTACCACTGCTACTGCTACGTCCTCCCCATCGTTGTCTCTCGCTCGCTCTCGTCTCGCTTTTCGCAAACCTACAGCTGTGAACCCCCCTTTTGGTACGTCTTTTAAATTCTTTATTGCGCACTCTATCTTTTGTGTCGCTCTCGGTCTCCCCCCCAACTCCACCTCTCTCTTATATTACCCACTGTATCCCAACTGTTCTACCTGCTCTCCCACACGACCTGCCCCACCACCTGCGCATCTGCTCTATCTTGCTTTATCTGTCCATGCTCTGCCACTCTACCCACCCGTCGTCACAGCTCCATTTCCTTTCTAACAACACCCCAGCTGCCACCATGTCTACCACTACCAAGGCCAACGGCGCCAACGGCCCCACTCCCCCCCTCACCCCCAAGCACAACTCCAAGGCTCTTCGTAAGTGTCCACCGTCCGTCTGCGTAATCGGTCTATCTCGCCTAGTTCTTTCCACTGACACCATGACCAGCCCTCGGCGCTGGTGCTCAGCTCTCCAGGCCTCGCATGAGCAGGGAGCAGTCGCTCCTCCGCCTCCAGAGCCAGCTCGAGCAGATGCCCACTCCTCTCCTCAAGCACGGTCTCCTCTCCCGTGTGCGCAGGGAGGACCCCGAGCTCTTCTTCTCGGCTATCCAGGCCGACCTCGTCAACCTGTGAGTGTTTTTCTTTTTCGAGTCGTCGCAGGTGGCCCTTTTAGTAGTATCAACTCGCTAATGCCATTTAGCGCCCCCATTGTCTACACCCCCACCGTCGGTGAGGCCTGCCAGAAGTACTCGCAGGTCTACTCTGGACCCGAGGGCCTGTATCTCTCCATCGACGACAAGGAGCAGCTCCCCCAGATCCTCTCCGAGTACGCCGCCACCCTCACCACCCAGCCCCAGATCATCGTCGTCACTGACGGCTCGCGTATTCTTGGTCTCGGCGACCTTGGTCTCGGTGGCATGGGTATCTCGGTCGGCAAGCTGAACCTCTACGTTGCCGGTGGTGGTATCGACCCCAGCGGATGTCTCCCTGTTGTTCTTGAGTGAGTCACATCGCACACCTTCTTCCAGTCCGAAATATCCCATGTATAATCTCGGCCATCACGTGCACAGACAGTCTCGACTCGTGTCTGCGCTTTGGCCCTCTCCCCCACTCGACCTCGCACTCCCCCACCCACACTCGCACCTGCACTGGAACTGGCGTGACAGGACACACACTGACACCGTTCCGCAGCATGGGCACCAATAATGAGAATATCCGCGAGGACCCCCTGTATCTCGGTCTCCGCCGCCAGCGTGTGGGCATCGAGGAGGCTACCGAGTTTATGGACGCGTTCATGGAGGCTGCCGCGAGTGCCTTCCCGGACACTGTCATCCAGCACGAGGACTTGTGAGTAACACCTTGGAAGAGCCCGTAGTGTGATGTGAGAGCGCCACTGACCATCGTAGCTACTCTGAGGCGGCCTTTGCTTTCCTCGAGAGGTACCAGTCCAAGTACCGCATGTTCAACGACGATATCCAGGGGTGAGTACTGAAAGATTGCGTCCGGGCCCCCTCCCCCCTCCCCTACGCCACCTTTAATGTGGATCCGTGGGGCAATACAATGGGCCCGATTGATTTTTGATTTCGAGATTTCCTGTACCTGACACGTGCAGTACCGGCTCGGTCATTCTTGGCGGCTTCATCGCCGCCGCAAGGCGTGCGGCCGAGGCGTCTGGCAAGCCTCTCAAGGACCAGAAGGTTGTGTTCCTCGGTGGTGGTTCGGCTGCTGTCGGTGTCGCCAAGGAGATGATGACCTTCTTCCGCATGCAGGGCTTCACCGAGGAGGAGGCCCGTGAGCGCTTCTGGCTCATCGACACCAAGGGTCTCATCACCGCGACCCGCCCCGACGTTGTCGCCGGCAAGCTCGCCAGCCATAAGGAGTACTTTATCCGCAAGGACAACAATGGCCAGGAGTACAAGACCCTCGCCGAGGTCGTCGAGTACGTCAAGCCCACCGCCCTCGTTGGTCTGTCGACCACCTTTGGTGCCTTTGGCGAGGACGTTGTCCGCCGCATGGCCGAGCTCAACGAGGCCCCCATCATCTTCCCCCTCTCCAACCCCACCTCCAAGTGTGAGCTCTCGTTCGAGGACGCTCTCAACTGGACCGACGGCCGTGTGCTCTTCGCTTCGGGATCGCCTTACGACCCTATTACCTTCAACGGCCAGCTCCGCGAGCCTGGACAGGGGTGAGTCTCTTTTTCCTTGCCGTCATTCGAAAACAAAAAGTGGTGCAGCCGCCCACTATTCGAAATTTTGGTTCCGCTTTGTGGAGCCTCCACTCAATGTGGCACTCATTCAATCCACACCACCGCTTCAGCTGCTGACACTATTAGCAACAACTTCCTTGTGTTCCCCGGTATCGGTCTTGGTGCGCTGTTCTGCGGTGCCAAGCACCTTTCGGACGGCATGATCACCGGCTCGGCGATTGCGCTTTCCGAGGCCGTCGACGAGGACGAGGCCTCCCATGGTCTCCTCTACCCGCGCCTCACCCGCATCCGCGACGTTTCCGCCAAGGTGGCCTCGGGTGTCATCCGCGCTGCGCAGAAGGAGGGCATCGACACTGTCACCCGCCTCCGTGATCTCTCGGACGAGCAGCTCATCGAGGAGATCAAGAAGGCCCAGTGGAGCCCCTACCACGACACCACCCCTTCGCGCCTGTAAAAAAAAATCACAATACCACACCATCAGCAATTTCAATCTCATTCATTTGAAGTCGGTATCCAAAATCAATCGTCGTCGTCTCGTGGTTTTTTTCTATCTCTTTTATTGTCAACGGTCTCGAACAACAACAACAACAAAAGCCACCCCGCCCCACCCGCTTTGGATTGGCGGACAGGTGACGCGCGCGCGCATGGACATTGTCATAAGTGTCCCCCGGCTCGAGGGGACAGAGTGGAAGTGAAGGGAGGCGCCTCTGTACTGCCTGTTCATATAGCATTGATGTGCAATGTCATCGAATATCAGCAAAGCAATTAAATCGGTGCAGTGGAGCAGAGTAGCAACATCTCGTGGAGATATGGGCCACTGACAACGACGACGACGTCTGAGGACAGGTGCCGTAGGTGACGGCGATGGTCACCGAACCCACATGGCTATCAGCTGATACCCGAGGGGAACAAGAAATGGCCGGCAGAGAAGGGAGATGGAGTACGCTCGCTGTCCGTCTTGGCCATCTCGTATCTCATGTTGCATGTTATCGTAGCAGGTGGCAATGGGGCAATGTCTCTGTCGCTTCCCACACAGCCTGCATCGTGCCCCAAAGGTCAAAGGCCGGGCGCAAGGCATCTCCAAAAATTAAGAGGCAACAACTACCCCCAACAACAACCATATCTGCGCACTCTCCATCGTTGGGGGCCACACAATCGCCCCACATGCCACTGTTATCTGCATGTTCACACGCGACATCGGTGACTTCCCACGTCCCAGTGCCACATTCCCACCAGCCAGCGGCGACCGCCACCAGCTGCATCTGTCGTCCAAGACTGCAGAAGACCCACTGCTGACACTGTCGACGCTCGCTGGCGACACCCGGGACGTTCCTGGCGCCATGTCTCGAGTCCAGAGTACTTGCTCGCCAGCCACACCGTCCCGTGCCACTTCCAGCCTCGTCGCTTCCTGGTCTCGTATGTCCTAGCGTCTTCGTATCCTACAGTCCTGCGTCCTAGCGTCCATGCATGCATCCTTTCATGCTAGCATCCTAGACAACTGTCTCCCTGATGCCCCAGAACATCGTCCTCCCCAACGATAGCAGTACGCGCCCTCGCCTCACGATCGCGATCTGCTCCGGCGGTTCGAAATACCAAAGTTCGAAAATGTACACCGACTTTTGCTTTCCGTTCGAAATTCAGCTGCTGGCACACGCGCGCATTGGTTTCTGTCTCGCGCAATCTTCGAAAATGTTTTGGTGCGGTCGTATTGCCCGCAGCTCAGCTCAGCTTAGCTTAGCTTAGCTTAGCAATTAGCAAGGCATGGTTCGTTTGCGTTTACGAGGGGCCGTGGCCTTGGTCGGGGCCGGGGCCGGAGGGCGCGGGGTGTCTCGGAGACAGGCAGTTTGTTGTCGTCGCTGTGCTGTGCAGTGCGTGTCGGGCGAAACCGAACATGTGGGTGAGTGGGTGGGTGGCCTGGGTGGCCTGGGTGGGCAGGGTCCAGAGTTTAGCAGTTTACGGGAGCCAAGCGACGCGGTGACCACCCAGGGCGGCGACGATTCAGGATCCAAAGGATCCACAGATGGCACGGAGCTATAGATACCAGCATGGTTGTGCCCTGAGGGGCGCCTGACGGGGACCTCAGGGGGGCCAGAGGGGGGCCAGCTGGGCCAGCTGGACGTTCCAAAGGCAATCTAGGGTAGCGTTCCAGGTCCCCGGAGCGCACACTCATCTCCGCTCACGCCGTTATCGCGCCCCCGAGAGTCCGCTGGGCCGGAGATAACGCCTCGAGGGGCCGTACATTTCCGCTGGGCAATCGACGCGGTGGTCCGTCAAATCTGCCTGAAATGCGGGAGTATTCTCGCGTGAGCGAAGCGTGATACTCTGCTACCCCAAGTTCTTGCATGGAATTGCATGGCCTACGGAGATGAAGTTGACCTCCGTGACTTTTGATCAGGGCATGGACGCGTTCCACTGTCGCTGTCACTGTACCAATGTCCAAAAATGTCTGTGGTTGTCCATTGAAACCATCCATTCATTCATTCACTTGTCGTCACTAACCACACGACCGGCACCATGACGGACGACGAGCTCAAGCCTGCCGACCTCGCCACGCTTGCAACATTTGAGTTTGAGCGCGTGCTCTCTGAAAGTGAGTCCAGCTGGCCAGCTGAGGCTGCGCGGTGGCAAGGGAGACGCGACGGCCGGGGTGTGAGCAAGGAGAGCAGGCAGGGCCGATACGACTATGACCATCGGTGGTGGCGTCAGCACTACTGCTACTATTTGGTCCTTTGGGCATGTCGGCGTGTCTCCTGGACACTCTTGACGTCTTTCTGTTGTGCCTGGCCAGTCATCTCGTATGGTACTCGTAGCCGCCAGCACTGCTGTGACGGACTGCCCTTCACCACGTCGTCGTCGAGCTCCGCCGCCGCACTGCCTCACCTTGACCCACTCACACCTCCCACACCACTCCCACACCACTCACTCCACACCAGCACTTCTCACTGACACCAGGCACCCTCACCGGCTCGGCCTACCTCCTGGGCAAGCTGCATGGCGAACCTGCAATCGTGCACGTCCAGCGCACCGCGCTCGACTCTGCTGCGGCCCCCGCCCTCGTCAAGACCGGCCTCGAGACCCTCGATGTGTTTCTGGACAACAGGCCTGTGAGTCGGGTGGCGGTGTGGTGATCAGGCGTACAAACAACAAAGCTTAAAGGCGTGTGAGCATTTGTGTTTTGATGAGTCGCGACATGCCAATCTGCCAATCTGTCGATTGGATTGGCATGACGTGATTTTCCTGCTCGACTCTGTTTTGCTGGATCATCTCGAATTTTTGGGATCGTCTGGAAACGACCAGATCGGCTTCCCATGCATCACCGCAGATCCCTGATGCATGACTCGCGTGACTCGCCTCCTGTACACATTGCGCTTGCCCGACCGTGGCCCCTTGTCGACCCCACCTGCTGACAGACAGTACTTCTCCGCGCACGCCCTCATCGCCCGTGACGAGTCTGCGCCGCCCGACCTGTCCATCAAGCTCATCTGGCCATGCACCGACGTCCACATCAAGAAGCACACGGCGCAGGAACGCCGCGTCGTCCGCGAGACGCCGGCCGCGTACGCCGCCGCCGTCGAGCCGTACATTGCGTCGTTCCCCGCCGAGCGCACCGCGTGGGTGCACGCGATCCTCGACGGCGTCAAGGAGGCCGAGCGCGTCATTTACCGCTCTCCCGCAGCGGAAGAGGCCGCGGGGCTGGGGTTCGTGCTGATTCCCGATCTCAAGTGGGACGGCACGACGCTTGCATCGCTATACCTCTCTGCGATTGTGCGGGACGCGAGCATCCGCTCCCTCCGCGACCTGCGCCCGAAGCACATCCCCCTCCTGAAGCGTATCCGCGAGCAGGCGTACGCGTCCACCAAGGAAAAGTATGGCGTCGAGCCCGGCCAGCTCCGCATCTTCATCCACTACCAGCCCAGCTACTGTGAGTCTTATCTGTCGCGGTTGTTCTGGATCTGACGGAAGACCACTTCCACGTGCATGTCGTGCACGTCCGGCACGAAGTCATGGCTGGCATGGCGGCCGGGCAGGCGCACCTCCTCGAAGACGTCATTGACTGGGTGAGTATAACAAGCTATTGAGGGGCGGAAACGTGCTGACTCCGACTAGCTCGAGCTCTCCCCCGCCGACGGCCCGTGTCTCATCGAGCGCATGACGCTCACGTACACCCTTGGCGTCGAGCACGGTCTGTACGCCGGTCTCCAGGCGTTTATGGACCGCGAGGACGGCGGCAACGAGGCCGCCGCTCGAGATACCGGTGCTGGCGAGATGGAGGCCACGCCCAAGGAGGAGAACAACGTGGAGGCCAAGGAGCAGAACAACGTGGAAGCCAAGGAGCAGAGCAACGTGGACGCCAAGGAGAAGGAGACGGGCGAGGAGAAGAAGGAGGAGGGTGAGGAGAAGAAGGACAACAAGGGCGTGGGTGAGGACCAGGAGATCAAGGAGGATATTCCTAAGGACACTGTCGACACGACCACCAACGAGGACAAGACGGACACCGCCGCCGCTGAGGATAAGATGCAGATTGACGAGGAGCCCGCTGCAGCGGCCGTCGCCGCGGCTCCTGACAGTGACGCGGTTGGCGTCAAGCGTAAACGCGAGGACGGCGACGACGGCGAAGATGCCGCGCCCAGCCTCCAGGAATAGGCACAGATACCGAATGCCAAGGCTGGGGCCGACCTCGCGACGTGGCACTACACGTCGAACAATATTATCGAGACGCACGAAGAATCAAATCAATACCATTTCAAAGGGATACACGAATTACCAAGATTGCATCTGCGGCACGCACCATGTAGATAGAGAGAGATGTATGTACATACCTAGCTGCTAGTATCCACCCACCTTGGTTTACATTCGTTCTGTGGGGACGTGGCACTGAGCACGACATGACCCCTCAGATCCTCAGACCGAGTCAACGCAGAACTAGACTCGGAAGACACCGATGTTAGGTGTATATCCATTACTTGGCCCCACATGGGGCTCGTCGCTCCCTGCTCGGCTCCCCTTCGCTCCTTCCTCATGTGACGCGTGGTGAAGACGAGAACGCACCAAAGCAGTCTAAAGTACGCAGAGGAAGTCGGCGTTTACCCCGCACTGCGCACACTGGTTACCCCATAGCACGCGTCATATCCACCTGGTGCACGCTACATCCGCTGTATCCGGCCTCCCGGCACCTAGGTGCCTGGCCTGCTGCGCTGCTGCAGTACCGGCTGCTCGGCCCACGATGTCACATTACAGCCAGCTCTTTGCATCATCACATAAACGGTTACTTTTTATCATGTGTTGAATTGAGCGAGCCCGACACGTCCTCATCCATCGCTCTTGTGTGATGTCGTTGTCTCTCTCTGTCACTCTCCGCCCCCTGCATTCGTAGGCTGTTTCCTCTTCTACTCTTTGCTTTTGATATTTCTTGCTGCTGTCGTCACTGTTACTGTCACTGCCGCTGTCGCTGTCACTTTCGTTGTCACTGCCATTATCACTGTAACCATAACGCCCTGCAACTTGCGTCCTGCTGCCGCTAAGCAGTACCTCGACGTGCCATCCACGGCCGTAATCCCCAACCCTTGCTACCGAGGTCATCGCCGAGAGGACCGAGAGGCATAGCACCGAGAACCGAGGCCTGGAGACGAGGCGTCCCACCTACCCGCTCGAATCCGCTTTAACTCTTGGCGGATCGCTCCCTCTCTCTCCGCATCATGTCGGTGACTACCCCCTCCCGCGAGCCCACGTCGACAGCCGACAGCTCGCTCGGCCCCGGCCGCGAGGTGTCCCCCGAGTCGGACAGACCGTACCGCCTGCGCGTATTCCGGCGGAATATCCGGCAATGCAAGCTCGCTATCGGCGCCGCGCTGGCTGCGGCGCTGCTCGCGGGCGGCGCGCACTTTTACTTTTTGCTAGATGCCCGCGAGTGGAGGGACCACGGGTGGATTGGCACGGCGCGGTTCTGGGCCGATGTCGGCATCATGGCGCTCACGGTGAGTAGACCTAAGTGTTCACTGGCGTGTCTCTTGTGCGCTGCCGTGCTCACTCCTGTCGTGGTGTAGATCTCGAGCACGATCCTATTCATTCTCACACTGAAATACCGCCCGTTCCCGGCCCGCCTGCGTCCCGCCGACCTCGGCGGCCTGGCCAACATGGGTCTGCACCGCCTATCGTGCGTGTTTATCTTTTTGGCCTCGCTCGTCGGCGTCGTCGCGCACGCGCTCCCGGGGGTAGTCTACACGATCATGTACCGCCGCGGCCCGCCCGTGCAGCCCGGCGCGCTCCGGATATCTGGCTGGCTGCACATTTTTGCGCTGGCCTGCGCGCTCGTGTCGGCGGGAACGATGCGGCGTGGGCCCCTGCTGCGCGCGTCGGAGATTGCGATCGGGCGCGCGTTTGGCGTGCGCGAAATCGCCAAACCGCGCTTCTGGTGGGAGGACGATGTGGGGCAGGACGTCATCGACTATGGTAACTGCTCCATGCTCACCTTTTTGACTCTGGGCTATGTGAGTTTTGAGGTAATGAGGCGGTGCTGACTCGCTGTAGAGCATCCCCCTCGCGCGCAGGACGCGGGAGGTCCCGCAGCTCGAGCAGGCCGACCTGCCCATGCTCGAGGAGTGGATCCGCACGAGCGGGAACGAGTACCTCGCCTCGCTGTCGCTGCCTTCTGACGGCGAGTTTGCGCCATATACGAGCCTCGGGCTCGTCAAGACGCTCTGGGGCGGCCGCGCGTGGGCCATCTTCATCAGTGCGTGGTGATCCCCTTTTGTTTCGCCCCGCTAACACTGTAGCCTTTGTCCTCGAGACGCTCAACACGCTCATCTCATTCGTCCAGGTCACCGCGCTGTACGAGCTCATTGCGTCGTTTGGTCCCAGCGACGATTACAGCTACGCGTACCTCATGTGCTGGGGCCTGTTCCTCGGCCAGTCGGTCGAAGTCCTCCTCTCGGCGTATCTCTGGTAGGAAACGCATTTATAGGCTTCGCTGACACGAATAGGGTACGCGAAAACTACATTCTGCACAATCCCGTCCGCTTCACCATCTCGGCCATTGTAAGCACTTACACACTGTCGCAGCTGACACACCTAGCTCTATGCCAAGATCCTCCGCTCGACGGACGCGCGGTCCATGGAGGCGCAGCATCTCTCCGAGGATGGGGAAAAGTCCAACAAGGGCCGCGCGCAGGTCATGAACCTGCTCACGATCGACACCACCACCGTCGCGTCCATGGCGACGCACGTGTGGAGCATCACCAACGGACTCGTCAGGCGTGAGCTGAGACATGATTACTTTGAAGAGCTGACATGGCAGTCGCTATCGGCCTCGTGTTCCTCTACAAGATGCTCGGGTTCAGCGCGGTCGTTGCGCTCCTGTGTGTCCCGCTCGTGACGCCCATCTCCGTCTGGATCGCAAAGAAGAGCTACGGTGAGTATTCGGGCGGAACGAGTGCATTCACTGATACCAGAATGCGACAGATCTTGGGCACGCGCACGCGACGCGAGGACTGGCGCGATCAAGGAGTTCCTGTCTGGAATCAAGGTTATCAAGGTAGGCGCGGCACCATCCTGCGTAACACTGACCCCCAGCTCAACGCCTTTGAAGACTATGAAAAGAAGCGCGTCAACGGCCTGCGTAATGTCGAAACACGCTGGCAGCGGTGGCGCTTCACCCTGGGCACGCTGTTCAACATTGTCGCCGACCAGATGCCGAATTTCGCCATGCTGCTCACATTTGTCTTCTACACCAAGGTCATGGGCGAGACCCTCGAGCCCGCCACGGCCTTTGTGGCCATCACCGTCTTTTTGCGCGTGCGGTCTGGTCTCGACGCGATGCCGAATGCCGTAGACGCCGTGCTCAAGTGCAAGATTGCGCTCGACCGTCTCAAGGGCTTCCTCAACCAGGCCGAGGTGTCGTTCAACGAGGAGAATGCGTCGGCCGGCGGCCGCATCATTCTCGACGACGCCACAGTGTCGTGGCCCCGCTCAGAAGTCGACGAGCCCCTTCCCCCGGGCTCGTTCCAGATGAAACACATGAGCATTTCTCTGCCCGTCGGCCGGATGACGCTCGTCTGTGGTCCCCTTGGAGCCGGCAAGACCCTTTTCGTGCGTACGCCTGGTGAGGAGAATCAGGACTGACTCTTCTAGCTTCGCTCGCTGCTTGGCGAATCGCATGTGGACAGCGGACGCATCATTGCTCCTCGCTCGCGGCCGGACATGACGCCGATCGACTCGTCGCAGGTCAAGCTGGAATGGAGCGACGCGGCGTGGCTCAAGGAATCGGTCGCGTACGCCCCGCAGGCGAGTTATATTCGCCACGGGACGATCCGGGACAATATCCTCTTTGGCCAGCCGTTCTGGGAGGAACGGTACGCCAAAGTGCTGCGGCAGTGCAGCCTCCTGTCCGACCTGCAGCTCATGGTCGACGGGGACATGACCGAGGTCGGCGAGAACGGCGTCAATCTTTCAGGGGGCCAGCGAGCACGCATCAACCTCGCACGATGCGTCTACTCGCGCGCGAGTACCGTCTACCTCGACGATATCCTCAGTGCAGTCGACGCGCACACTGCGCAGTTTATCGTCGACGAGTGCTTCCGGGGTGACCTGCTCCGCGGGCGAACACTCGTGCTCGTCAGCCATCACGTCGACCTCTGTCTCCCGGCTGCAGACTATGTGCTAGTACTCAACAACGGTGTGATCCAGCAGGCCTGCCGCGCAAAGTACGTCAAGATCGAGTCGCTCCGCGCCATTGCCTCGCCGAAACAGGACAAGGAGGAGCTGCCCCCGACCGCGTCGCCTCCGCACTCGCCGACGACGCATTCTCCGAAACGCCTCGCCGAGGTGATTCACACTCTTGACGAGCTGCACACCCTGGAGCAACAAGCTGGTGTGCAGCTCGACACACCCCCGAGCATGCACTCGGGCGACACGCAGCGCGAGCGCGCTCCCGACGCCGCCCCGCGCGCGCTCTACACGTCAGAGTACCAGGCCCACGGGCATGTCGCGACGTCGCACTACTGGATGATGATCAAGGCTGCCGGCGGACCAGTCTACTGGGCCATCTTTGCCCTCCTGTACCTCAGCACAAAGGGCACGTCCATGCTCGTCGCGTGGGTGCTGCAGTGGTGGACGGCGGACCCGCTCCCATCCCATCTCGACTACTATTTGCTGCTGTACATTGCAGCCAACCTGGCCACCACCCTCCTCGGCGGCCTCCGCTGGGTGTGGCTGTACGGCATCGGCAACATTGGGTGGTACTCGTCCGGCACGAAAAAGATCCACCGCCGCCTCTTTGCCGCTGTCGCCAATGCGCCCCTGTCGTACTTTGAGACCACGCCGGCGGGACGCATCCTCAACGTGTTTGCGCAGGACACGACGCGTATCGATGGAGCGAGTGCGGACGATTTCGGGAGGACGACCATGGAGTGTGCGTGTCTCCTTTCGATTTGCATGTAACATTTCTGACCACCGCAGTCCTCGAGCTCATTGCTGCTGCCGCCGTCGTCGGATGGGAGGCGCCGGCCATGCTCCTCATCCTTGTCGCGTTCGGCGTGCCCCTCTTTCTTGTTGCCAACTCGCTCGGACAGCTGCGTGCCAACCTCCGCCGCCTGGCTGCCGTCGCCGACTCGCCCCTCATCAGTCTCTACCACGACAGCATTGACGGCGTCGTCATGCTCCGCGCGTAAGTTTAGATACATTCACGCATTCCGCAGTATATCCGCTCACGCGCACCCACTTTCCCAGATTTGGTCTCCCAAACGTCATGTCGCACGCAATGAAGGCGCTCATGACGCGCTCGCGCTCGGCCGAGACATGGAACTGGATCGTCTACAACTGGGTGCGCGCGGTCGTCCTGACTCTGAGCTCGGTGTTCATGACCGCCACTGCCGTCGTCCTCATCGGCCGCGACATGTCCCCGTCCAAGGCAGGTTTCATTCTCTCGTTTGCGGTCCAGATTTCGGGCACCCTCTTCTCCCTCCTCGAGCACTTTATCATGCTCGAGCAGACCTTTGTGTCTGCAGAGAGGATCAACCACATGATCACAGACACGCCGCAGGAGCCGTCCTCTGGCATCGTCCCTCCCGCCGCTTGGCCGACGTCTGGGCGCATCGACGTGCGCGACTTGAAGGTGCGGTACGCCCCCGACCTTCCGGACGTCCTGCACGGGGTGTCCGTCTCTATTTCTCCGGGCGAGCGCGTCGGCGTGGTCGGGTCCACCGGCAGCGGTAAATCGACATTTGCCCTCTCGCTCTTCCGCGCCGTCGACCCGCGCAAGGGCAGCATCTCGATTGACGGCCTCGACATCTCGACCGTAAACCTGCACGAGCTGCGCAAGCGGCTCAACATGGTCGTGCAGGACGGATCGCTCCCGAGTGGCACACTCCGCAACGCCCTGGATATCACGGGGCAAAAGGACGACAGCGAGATCTACGCCGCACTCAAGCGCGTGCATCTCCTCGACTCGGACGCAGATCACGGCCACGACTATGCTCAGGCGACTGGGAACGGGGACATGAATGCCAATGGCAATGGCAATGGGAATGGAAACGGGAGGAGCGTCTTTTCCGATCTCGACACGTTTGTCGCTCACGGTAAGTTTCCATATTGTTACCCCGCTGACTATCCCCTAGAAGGATCAAACTTTTCGCACGGCCAGCGACAGCTGCTCTGCCTCGCGCGCGCGCTGCTCAAGGACGCGAGCGTGCTGGTCATGGACGAGGCGACGTCGAGCGTCGACTTTGAGTGAGTCAAACCGTGTGACACAGGGCAGTACCACCCCACGGGAAACTGACACTGCCCTCCAGGACCGACGCAAAGATTACAGCAACGATCAAGGAGGCGTTTGGGAACACGACCATGCTCGTCATTGCGCACCGGCTCGCCACGATCGTCGGGTTCGACAAGGTCCTCGTGCTCGACCGCGGGCTCGTCAAGGAGTATGGTGAGTATCTTAGTTGTCCACGTATGCTGACCGCCAGATCGCCCCGCAAAGCTCATGCGCGACCCCGACTCGGCCTTCCGTGCCCTCTGCATGGCACAGGGACAGGAAGAGTACGATCGCCTGCTCAAGCTTGCCGACGCCTAGAAGGATTTTGTCAAAGCAACAACGGAGACGTCTTGTACACATTTACTTACCTGTCATACAACAGAAACTGTGTGTGGACACTTGATGCGAGAATGTACTGAATGTGCTCGAACACAAGTCGGGAGAGAACTGTTACTGAGTGGTCCAGGTGTACTCATCGCAGCGACCCCTGGCTTGAGGCATCTATAGGCGCATGCTCTTTGAGCGTTGCGTTCTCTTGATCGCTCGGTTGCGCAGGTGTCACTACTTGATTGTTCCAGCCTGCAGGGTATAGTTTGTGTTGGTGTTGTCGTCGCCAGGGAAGAAAGAAGGCATTATTGTCACTTGTTCTGAGACTACGGCCGCCTGACGAACGTCAGAATGGACATTACCGTACCTTCTCTCTGTCACAAGGTGGCCGTAGGGTCCCACCGGCGCCATAACCAAAAGGCTACAAGACGTAGTCCAACCTCTCGACTATGTCGCCATACAGAGCTGTCAAGTCTATGACCCTCTCATATTCTCCTTCTCGAATAAGGCGCATTATTCTCGTCTTGGTCTCTTCGTTGTACCTCGAATCAATCACCTGTAATCTCGTCTTGTTCTCTTCGTTTGCAACACACCTACTCACCAACTTACGTTCAGCGCGCCAGACAAGACGAACATTTATCTGGCATCCAAATCGTTCCAGTAGTTGCTTTTACCCAGAGTACGCATTTTACCCCATGTTCTCTACCTTCAGTCAAGCGAACGCATTGCGGCATAACGGGGCCAGCGCCATCGCAACTCGGCTTTCGAGTACGTGGCGTCTTATGTATTCACACACTAGGCTCAGTCATGACATATCATTCATCGGACAGGTTCAACCACTACGGTACAATAAGCTCGCAAGGCCGCGCACGAACTCGCCGAGACGGACGGGCAGAACCACTCGTGAGTCAGAAGGACACGAGATGACATGGGGAACGATGACATGGGGAACGATGGCAGGGGGCCACTGCGACACTGCGACACGGCGACGCGGCGACACGTCGCCTGTTGAAGAGAGCCGTAGACAGGGCAGGACAACGGCGCGACGTTCCCCTGAATCGACTGCTCTTTCGACTAACCTATCTCTCTGGCATTTCGTACTGTCTACAGCGCCTAGTACCGGCTGTATCCGTAGTACCAGCGCGCGTCGAGGGGGTTGCCGTACGCGTCGGTACGGTACGCGTATCCCTGGGCGTCAGTAAGCATTACTCTCATAGGAGCCAGCCTTCTGCGCCAAAATTTGACGCAGCGGGGCTCTGGTCGCTTGGCTCCACTGTGTTACTCACCGCCATGGGATCAAGCGGCGCTGTGGCGTAAGGCGCGGGCACGGGGACGGGCACGGGCACAGCCTGGACGGGCGGATACGCCGGCGCGTACGGCGCGTACGGTGCCGGCGCGGGAGGGTAGTATCCTCCGGCGGGGAACACTCCCGTGCCAGCCATCATCGCTGCCTGCTGCGCCTGCGCTTGAGCTTGCACCTGAGCCTGAGCCTGCGCCTGAGCCTGGGCATTCACACCCGCATTGTACGCGGCCTCCCTCCGCCGGTACTCCCTCTCGCGCTCCCTCTCGCGCTCGCGCTCCGTGTCCGAGTCGCTGCTCTCGTCAATGTACCGCCTGTACTGGCTGCTGTACTGGGCGCTGTGCACATGTGCGTGTGGCTGAGCATAAGCGTAAGGTGCGTGGTGGCCGTGCTGTGCCGTGGGGGTGTGCGCGTGGCTGTGGTTGTGGCTGTACCGCCGCTCACGCCGGCGTGCACTGTAGCCCGCGTCGTAGTGCTGCCGTCAGAACGGGCATACCGGCATGACTCCACTTACGAGATCGAAGAGGTGCTTGGCTGTCGCGGCCGCCCACTCGCACGCCTCCTCGAGGCGCGCGTTCGCAGGCTGCATGCGCTCAAAGAGGGCGTACACTGCGAACTATCAGTATTGAGCCCTTGCAGTGCTCGTACGTACCCTCGCCCAGGGCCATGGCGACGAGCCGGTCGCGGTTCTCGGCGAGGGCGTACTGGTGGAACACGGTGTGGTGGTCGCGTTCCCAGAGGCTGCATATTAGCACGAGGTTCAAAATTATGTGGTGCTACTCACACAAAAGCCTGGAAGGCAGCGGCGCCGCCATAGTGCTTGCTGTTGCGGTCCGCCTGGTGCCGGCCGTAGATGCGCCGGTGGGCCTTGCGCGCCTCGCGCTCCTTGAGGTGGCGCGTCGTGAAGAATGTGGGCAGGCTCGCGAGCTGTGAATGGATGGATGTTAGTGTCTGCGCTGTGTGTACTGTTTGGACGCTGTGTGTGGTAGAGTAGATTGCTCCCTGTTATTGACGCAGTGCGAGTGGCAATGGGCAATGCCAATGAAGGGACCAGTCCATGGTGCCTCTCCCGCCACCACCTCCATCCACCTTGCACTCCACACTCGCGCCAGCTCCCTCACTGTCCTCTCACCACCCCTCACCACCCCTCACACGTCGACTCACAAGACCATCAAACACGGCCCGCTCGAGGCGCGAACCGTTGTACACTGCGCGCGCGAGGTCCCATGGCCCCATGGTCGCGGTCGGCTGGTAGCTGAGCGACGGGACGTCGTACCCCAGCGTCGCCCATGCTGGGCCTTGGAACCCAGCGGGCGGGGGCAGGGGCGAGGCGGGGTAGGGTGCGTATACCTGCGGGTAGTATGACATTGCGTTGTGCGTACTGATAGTCGGGGTGCCAAGGGGGACGAGGAATGGGTGCTGGGATGGGAACGGCGAGATGGAAGTGAGCAGCAGGATATGGAAGTGAATGATGAAGGGGAGGAGCGTTTTATATGTAAACACTTCGCGAGTATCTCTTCCGATGGTGGGAAGCAGTTATATGACAAGAATGAGAATGGAAAAGTAGAACAACGATCAGTGACGAGGGATGAGAAACCAAAGGCTGTGGATGCAATGGGGATGGAGGATGGCTGAGAACCACAACGGACGATGAGCACGATAGAACGCACACGGTCATGACCACCGCCATGGAACCTCTGAGACTGGTCACACACTTCCTGGTCGCCCTGCTACATGCCGTCAGAGCCACGGTGATCGAGAAGGATGGTCCGAGCGCCGCCACTGTTCTGGAAGTAAAACATGCACAACGAAATGCATTGTATTGTCCATTGTCCGTCCTTGTGTTACGTCGATGTCCTACCTTTTGTTCTTTCTCTTCGTGACCTTGTATTGTCACCAGTTACCAGTCACGTACTATACACTAATGTCCTATTTTTCTCATTTCGCGACACCGGGGCCAGGGTGCGCGAGGTCAGCAGCAGCCATCGCTGCGGATGGCGGTGGAAGTGGCGATGGGGGCTGCAGGGGACCGCCCTGCGCGTCGGCGGGCAGGGCGGGGCCAGGAGGGGGTGAAGCGGAGGAGTTGGCCCGTACGACCGGAAGACGGGACATGGAAAAACGGGTAGAAGGGCTCCTTGGGCTCGTTGACGATGGGCCAGTTGGGCTCGTTGGGCGCCGGGGGCCCTGGGCGGTCTGGCTCTGGCTCCTGGCGACTGGTGGCGCCGAGTCGTCCCACAGCCCCCTGCTCTGCCGGCGAGGGTGCCCGTGGCTGCCTGCGGACATTGGCCGGCGGTGCAGGTCCAGCGGGTGCAGCTGGACAGGTGGGTCGCTGGCGTGGAGCACGCTATCTTGTGAGTAGTTGCCATTGCCGTTGCTCATACGGTTGGTGTTGGGAACGGAAACGGGGTTCGGGTAGCTCTCCATCGGGATCCAGTTGCCGTATGCATCCATCCTCGCTCGGGGAACGAGACCGCGAGCCTGTCCTGCAATATGCTGCGCCATGGATGCGTCGGCCGGCGCGCATCCTGGAGGCAGCTGTGCAGGGCTTGTCCGCGGCGAGCGGGGTGGTGGGCGGGGTCCGCCAGCGGGATTGTAGTTTGCACCTGGAGCTGCGTCCGGGACGTCGCGGTGCTGGAACCAAGGAGCGCGTGATCTGCTCTCGTTCGGATTCGGGGTAGTGCTCGGGATCGGACTCGCGTGCGGGTTGCCCGTCTGAGGAGGACCGAGTGGATGCGCGGCATCCTCTGGCATTTGTGCCAACCCCAGGCCCGAGCCCGACGGCGGCGTCGCTTTCGGCTTGGATTCGTCTGGCTCCTCGGGGATCACCTGGTCCTGGACTCCTCTGCCGGCGGCATCGAGCGGGTCGTTTTCTTCGGTGTTGGGCGTCGTGACTTGTGTCAGCGGGGAGGATACGCTCGGACTCGTCATGGATCCAGACGAGATGCGGCGCTGGGGAAGCGAGTAGCGCGGGTTGAGGAGGCGCGAGTGGGCGTGCGACTGTGAGTGCGAGTTGGAATGTGAGTTTGAGTGTGTGTTTGAGTGCGAGCTCGTGCTTGTGCTTATGCTGGAGGATCGATCAACGCGGTCGCGATCCTTTCGGTCCGACGCGGGCGATACAGATGGCGGCGGAGGCTGGAGCAGCAGCGCCGACGACGACGCCGCGGATTGGAGTGATGGAACAGAGCCTCCGGAGCGATCAGAGTAGTTTGACCCCGTGCGGACGTGCCACGGGGGAATGTGGGCCGCCGAGTTCAACCCTACGGCCGGGCCATTGCCTGTTGGTGAGGTCGGAGAGATCGGCGACGCGGGGGAGGTTGTTCGGTGCGGCGCGGAGGCGGACGACGACCCAGCGGAGGTGGGCGACAGAGGTGATACCGGCGAGCCGGGCAAGACGGGCGGGGCAGGTGAACCGGGACTTATGGAGGGGTGCGGCGCGTACGGGGCGCCCAGATGCTGCGGAAAAGGGTACCCCGTTGATTTGGGACGTTGCTCAAACGGGTACGCCGGCGGCGGGGTCGCGATCCGGGCCGCGGGGTGCGGCTGCTGGTAGGGCACGGCATTTGTGCCGCCAAGTGAAGGCGTCCCTGGACTCGAAGACTCTGGGCTCTTTGACCCTCGGCGAGGAGAAGTAACACCCTGGCCATCATCGCTGTCCTCTTTCTTGCGCACGGGCAGCACGACGCCGTCCCCCGGCACGCCCCCGCCTTGTGCATTCTGGCCGCGGGCACGCCACGACGCAGGGTCCGAGTCCGGCTGGCCCTCGCCGCCGTCTCCCAGTTCGTCATCACTGTTGGCTTCTGTGTCCGCTTTGCGCCATGGCAGGATCGGGAGCTTGCGCTGTTCGCGAAACAGGACCCACAGACACCCGGCCGCGATAAGCACAAGCAGCGCCGCGATGATGCTGTATGCGGCTGCGATCAATGTTAGCAATTGTATACAGCTGTACATTCCTCGGGGTTCGGACATGGCCACCGCCGTCGGGGATTGACTCGTTTCATATCGTGTGGATGAATGAATAGATGCCAAAGATCCCAGAGAGGCAATTGGATTGAAATGTAACCAAACCCGCGGCGCTGGGCGAGAGCGAGCGCGAAGAGCAAGCCACAGCAAGCATTGCAAATGCAACAGCCGTCGATACTGTACACATAGATCTCAGGCACTGCGCTTTATATTCGCTTCCAGGCGCCTCCGAATGAAACCTCGACGAATGAATCATCATGATCTCACCAGGATGCTTGCTCCACCAATCGTTGGCCTGCGTAGTCTGGGGCCCAGAGTCGCCATCGCGGCGTTGGATCGACCCCGGCCAGCTGGGCGGCATTGATGCCGGAGCCAAAGGCATGGCCGGGTGGAGTATGGACGCAGTCAGAGGTGTCGAGTTCGAGAGTGATAAGAATTAGGTGTGTTGTCTAACGAGTGAGTGTAGAGCCGTAGCGAGAAGCAGATAAGAGGGAGAGCGAGGGAAGAGTAGAGAGCGGAAGCGAAGGAAGAATCACAGACGTCGGAATGATATCGATGCCTGTGAATATGTCGACGACAAGGACAATGATAGTGATAATGACAGTGACAAGATCGAGGAGAGATACATCGAGGAAGGGGAGGAGCGGGGCTACACGAGCTGTTCGAGCAGTGAAATGGACGGAAGAGGTAATAGGATGGTGTGACAGGACAGTGAGAGAGAGAGAGAGAGAGAGATGGGGTGGTCTGTGCACCCTTTTTTTTTCTATTCTCTATTTTTGTTTTGTATTTTTGTATTTTATTTTTGGGTGCTGTTTCGCAGCGTATCTTTCGCTCGGCGTCGCTCGCACGGCGTACCGGTGTCTCAAATGACCCTCTTTTGAAGCTTTGATGTCGCTCGTCCTTTCCGCATGTAGAATACAGTACGCGTAATGAAGCGATGAGAAGGGGGGGCACCATGGCAGCATGGCTCTATCAAGGAGTAGAAGTCGCACATGAACTACATTACACACTGCTATCTGTGGCTTGAACCTTCTTTGTCGTCATTGCTCCTGCTTTTCCATTCCGAGAGCGGATAAGTCTTGTGTTTCCGCAGGCCGCCGCGTCCCTGCGCGTCTTTGAAGAAAACGAGGCCCTCACAAATCACAAAAGAACCTTCCATGATGAATGGTGCAATCGTGGAGACACACTGCGCATGGGTAAGTTGCAAGTGGCACTGGTCAAGGCGAGACAGCAGGGGGTAAGGATCTCGAGGAAACAATCGGTTGGTTAGTCTTCATGTGGAGCGCACCACGGCTAATGCTAGGCCGTATGAGGGCACCGGCCATATACAGAAGCGAGTTGCATTAAAGTATTAATGACGACAATGAATGACGGCGGTACGGAACGAGAGAGATGGAGAAAGAGAACAAGAGAGATCTTGTGAGAGAGCTCGAGAGAATAAGATGCAGAGAGTATTTGTACAGAGTTTAATTTCTTTGCCATTGGCGAGAAATCAAAACAAGGGGTCGAACAACCAAACAGAGTGTGCGATCTGGTCCTCATGAATGGCATGTTATACAATGTCCAGCAGCCAACCATATGTACAAGTTATGAACGCAAACCAGAGCTCTCTTCTTTGGTGCTTGTTTGCATGGTGAGGCTAAGTGACGGCAGCTTCAACTTCAACTTGAATGGAATGCAAGGGAGCCAAACCACTAGATCAACATAGTGAGAGGCAGAGTGGTGTTGCGGCGGACATCGCCAGCGTTCTGTTCTGAGTAGTATCTAAATTTGTCTCACCTTCCGACTCTCGCTCACCATCGCTCATTCTTTGGACTTTAATCATCGCTTTCACCGCCTAAAGATCTCTCTCTATAATATCCTCTCATCCATACTATGCAAAAAAAAAAAAAAAAAAAAAAAAAAAACTATACATGTGCGCCGTGCCCGCATCAATCTGGTGGTGGAGGGATTGGGCGTGGCGACCTGCGGAGGGTCAAGCCCTCCTGACTGTCTTCTCTCCCGCCACACCGCCATCTTAGGACTGGCCACATACTCCTACATCCACCACAGGATCGATAGCAGGACAACTGAGGGGTACCAGAGCCGCGTCCGTCCCGTCCACTGTGACTTCTCCAACCATCTCATTCTCAGTCGGGTCAAGCACAGTGTGAGTCACGTAAGTCCACACTCTTACGTGTCATACCAGAAACCGCCTGGTTCCTCGGAAACGATCCAGCGGAGACAGGGGTCCTGCTGTCCACCCCTCCTGCGCCTCACTACAATGCAGCCGCTCGGGCACCGCCGCCTCGGTGGTACCCTGTCCGGTAGGCAGGGCCCCGCTGTGCCACACAACCAACCAAGATTCCGTTCACTCTGTTCGTACACCTCGGGGAGTCACGTAGTTTATCCCCGCCAGCCCTTCAATCCCCGATTCGTGTCGGCGTCGGTAGGCCCTCTTCCTATGGCGTGCGCCCCCTTCGTTCCGACGCTGTGAGACGAGTAAGATGCCAGTTGGTTCGAGTTCGCTGTCCGCTGAGATATGGCTGCAAAGAACCGCCGGCGCGGTTCTCGCGGAATCCAGAGAGTCCTTTGCTGCCCACGCCTCACGCCAACGGGCCCAGTCACCCTCGTCATTGTGTGTGCTTTGAACGGAGCGCGGGGGCGCTCATGGACCATGAATTATGGGGGATCTGGTGGACGAGAAGGCGGAGTGCCCATGTGCTGTGCTGTATTTGGCACGACTCATTCATGATGATCGGGCTGGTGGTGGAGAGTGAGCAGTGAAGGGAGCGTAGAAGCTCAGAGAGACAGGTGGGGAGCATGAGTCCTAACGTCCTGTTTGTTCACTAGCTTGCTACGATGTTTGGTAAGTACCACCACCCAACGCTTTATCCTGTAAGCTTAGTAGCAGACATCTTGCAGCAGACTAGTTAGTTCGCGAACGCTGTATTTCCATAAGAATAGTGCAGTCAGCTCAGACCTTTACCATGAGCATCCTGCGATTGTCTGGAGTGAGAGAGGCTGGGGCGAACTTTTTTTTCCGATATTCATCCACCCGAGCAGTGGTTCCTGAGCATGACGTTTTTGGATAGCTTGGGGACCATGGGAGGCCTTGCTGAGCACCAAGAGCCAACCGCCGACTTGAGGAGGAGTGATGATGGAAAGAACGAACGAACAGATGGTGAGAGCAGATGGAAGATGGGGCCACTGCCTTGCACTTTGTATGCATCTCTACCCGTGTCCCACCCACTCGACGCTTGACATACTGTCGCGCTCCGCACTCCGGCCCGTACCGGCGTGTGCCGCCCCCCGCGTTCCCGTGCCGCCTGGCGTTGCCCCCTGGTACTCCACCGCGTGGCTCAAAACTGCCGCACATATGACATATATATATTTTGATTCCGTCCCGTTGGTCCGTTGCCGCCTTTGCCGCAGTGGGGTCACTTTTGCTCATCATAGGGACCCTCAGCCCCAGCTAAGCCCTATAAGCCCAGGCAGGACCAGTCCAAACCCAAATCTATCGGATTCGGCACGCCGCTCCTCCCCTTTCCATCTGAACGCCGTGGGGTCGGTCAGGCAAACAGCAAGCGGGCTGTCATCTTTTTTGCTCCTCTGCGTTGCAGTTGACTTCTCTTTCCGGTACACTATTACCTCCACCACCAACAACCAGCAACACCATGAGGGCAGCGTACTCTGCAGTCCGGGCAGCGAGGGCCGCGACCGTTGCGCGTGTCGGTAAGTATTATTCGAGTGTCGAGGGATGATTGGCGAAGAAAACGAAACCACTTTTCGAGGTGGGGACCAATGCCGCCGGCCCAGCGACTCGTGACGGTCCTGGACGAACCCCAGCGCAGTGCAGTGTGGATTTGTTGCGGCCAACAAACAACATGATCGAACAACAAACCACGTATATTGACATGACACGCAGCACACATCCGCTATGCGTCGACGCTCCTGCGCATGCCGGCCATGTCGCCGACGATGACCGAGGGCGGTATCGCCGCGTGGAAGGTCAAGGAGGGCGACAGCTACTCTGCCGGCGACGTCATTCTCGAGGTCGTGAGTCAACTGTTATAACATGCACACCACTTCGTCTACTTTTGCTGACATGATTCCAGGAGACGGACAAGGCGACCATCGACGTCGAGGCACAGGACGACGGCGTGATGGGCAAGATCCTCTTCCCGCCTGGATCCAAGAATGTGCCCGTGGGCGAGACGATTGCCGTGCTCGCCGAGGAGGGAGACGACCTTTCCAAGATTGAGGTGCCAAAGGACCTGGCCCCCGAGAAGCAGGACATTCCAAAGGAGGACGACACGCCCAAGGCTGCTCCAGCTGCACCTGCTGCCTCGTCTGCCCCCGCTCCCGCCGCCGAGTCCGCCCCCGCTGCCCACTCTGGCCACGCCGAGTTTGACACTTCCAAGCCCATGTTCCCTTCCGTCCAGCGTCTGTGAGTCCCACAAGCCGGCGGTAGAGCATGCGTCTAACACATATCCCAGCCTCATCGAGAACAACTTTTCCCAGGCCCAGATCGACAAGATCAAGGGGACGGGACGACACGGCATGCTCACGCTGGGCGACGTGCTCGCCGCCATGGGCAAGATTAACAACCCGTACGGATCGGCCGAGAAGCTGCTCACCGACCCGGTGGGACCGAGCGGAAAGCGCGCAAGCGAGCCTAAGACCTTCTCGTCGTCCGCTGCACCCGCCGCCAAGCCCGAGCCGCCCCTCGACGGTCCCGCGCTCCGCCGCCTCATTGTCCAGGGTCTCACCAAGGCCACTGCCCCCATTGTCCCCAAGGAGCCCGTGCACACTGCCCAGATCACCGACGCCGAGTTTGATGACATTCTGTCCGACTACGCCCCCCTCGTCCCTGCTCCTGCTGCTGCCGCCGCGCCCGCGCCCCTTGCTGCTGCGCCCAAGGACGAGCTTGAGGGCCTGATCTAAAAGTGTAGTTAGGAAACGGAGAGAGCGAGGGACGTTTAGAGGTTTATGACTTTTGCCACATGCACATTTATTGATATACCAACTGCTTGCTGCTGCCATGCTATCACATGCGTTACTCTCTCTCTCTTTCTCTCTATCTACTTTGCGACCTGGAATATGCTGAGGAGAGCAAAGCAGCCGTACAGGAGGCCCACGGGGTATGCGACGAGGAGGCGCTGGTGGCTCATGCGCAGGACGGCGACAAAGATGGACGAGGCAGAGTACGTGCACCAGAGGACGGAGAGGATCGAGAGGAAGTAGCCAATGAAGCGGTCCATGCCGATTCCAATGCCGATGCTGCCGAGGCCGACCATGGGGAGGAGACAGTACCCGAGCACCGATGCTGTCCGGTACGCGTCAATGCCGCTCTCGGACATGAGATTCAACAGCACGTAGATTGCTGTCGAGCCGAGCAGGCCCAGGCCGTAAATGTTGGAAAACTGCGACTTGCCGCTCTGAATGGAGTGAGCTCTGGGTGCTGTACACGGGTTCAACTCACAAGAAGAAGAACAAAGGCGAACGCGCACCACACAACGAACGGGCCCGCGAGATCGGCGTCGTCCATAATGTTGTGGTCAATGGTCGCAAAGGGATTCAAGACAGTGAGCGACTTTTGAAGAATGTGCGACGGGTTGATGCCGAGGTCTGCAGTCAGTACTCCGATCCGCCGCCGGCTGCAGCTTGGACTCACCCTCCATCAACCCTGGCTCGCCCTCGAGTCCACCGGTCCCGAATGCCTCCCACCAGCGCCCCTCGGCGGCCATCATGCCGCTCACGCGCTCGCCGCCCTGCATGCTGCCCGTGGCATAGCCGCTGCCATAGGCATTGTCGCCGCCTGCTCCCGAGCCCTGGTAGTAGTTTCCCGACGACGACGAGGCGCCAGAGTAGAACGCGAGCGGCTCAGACTGCGAGCCATACGGCGAGTGGCTGCTGTAGGCGTTCTGGTTGAACATTTCGAAGTGAGAATAAGGAAAGAAAGACTAGCGTTTGAGTGTATAGCGTGTGTGCGCGAGGGAAAGTGTATGTGTCGGGTAGAAGTAGAATAAAAGCAAAAGGGCGGGGAGGCTAGGCTCGATGGCCAGCGCAGTGTTGAATGATGGTGAGAAGAAGAACAAGAGTCGTGAGGTGGTGGAAGAGGATGGTGGATGTTGCTGGAGATTCATGAACGCGCAGCAGGCAGACACAAAAGGGACAGCCTGGACCCACCAAGTATGCGTTCCGCGCGTTCCTGTTGTGGCTGTGACGTGTTGCTCAATTGCTCAAGAGCTCAACTGCAAGCTGTAATGCATGCAATGTGCTGGAAGAATTGCACGTGGAATCCACATGGAAGACGACAGTAAAAACGCAAAAAGTGCCACATTCACAACTCCGAGGAATTACAACCCAGCTGCTTGCACCCTCGCGTCCTTCCCTCTCCCATTTAGCCAGCCAGCCAGAATTCACTGGATTAGTGGTCGCCGAGTTCTGCCGAGGGGGCAGCAAGGTACGGAGAGAGAGTGCAGGCTCGGGGGGCAGAGAGGGAGGGAGGGAGGGCAGCCAGTACAGTGTAAGCACTGGCAGGCGACTGGCTGAGAGAGTGCATTTTGGCTGGCTGGTTACTGGCTGGCCTGGCTGGGCTTCTCCTGGCTGGGCTGGGACTTGCAATGGCTGTGGCTGTCTCTCTAGCCTAGCCTGGCTGGTCTCGAATTCTGGCTGGCTGGAACTGATCCCGAGCCGAGCCTCTCCCCAGCATGGGCGGATCCGCCAGCCAGAGGTCTGCAGGCCACTCACTGCACACCACCACCACACTATGCAATCTCGTTCTTTGTCGCTCGCTCGTTGACTCCTAACTCTCTAGACTCCCCCCCTCCTTCTCCCCCCCGCGTCATGTCCGCCGCCCGTCTTCTCTCCCGGGCCGTCCGCCCCGCGGCCAAGCTCCGCCAGCCCGTGCGTGTCACACTCTCGGCAAGTGCCCGCCACGCCAGCGTCGGCGGTCCGCTCGCTGTTCGCCTGCTCGTTCGCTCCATCGCTGTGTCTTCCACTTGACGCCATTGCGCCGTCTCCCATTGGTCCAGGTGCAAGTCGCAGCACTTGCACTTGCTGTTCAAGACATGCATGGAGAGTGGCGCAGAGACACAGCACGGCATGCAAACAGCGAGCACTGCATTCGACGCTGAGCGCGGACGGGCGTCTTCCCAAATCGATGTCTTCCTTGTTGCTGACCGTTTTCCAGACCCTTGCTCGCGCCCTCGCTACCCCCGTGTCGGCCGACCCTATCACCCGCACCTCGACTCTCTCGAACGGCCTCTCGGTCGCTACTGAGACCATCCCCGGTGCCTCGACCTCGACTGTCGGCCTCTGGATTGACGCTGGTTCGCGCGCCGATGCCCCGAACGCCTCGGGTACCGCTCACTTCCTTGAGGTGGGTATTTTTTCTACTTGTTTGTGATGGGATCTGGGCAGAGGCGATGCACAGCGGAGGATAGAGGATCTCTTCCAGCGAGCGTACCCCTCCGAGCGTGCTCGGCGAAAGCGCTGCCAACGAGTGTCGAGATCCGTTGTTATTACCCCAACGCTCGGGCTTTTTCGGTCGCCTATTTTGCTAACTTTCGTCACAGCACCTCGCCTTCAAGGGCACCAAGTCGCGCTCGCAGATGCAGCTCGAGCTCGAGGTCGAGAACCTCGGCGCCCACCTGAACGCCTACACCTCGCGCGAGCAGACTGTCTACTACGCCAAGGCCTTTGACAAGGACGTTCCTGCTGCCGTCAACATTCTTTCGGACATTCTCCAGAACTCGAAGCTTGACGAGTCTGCTATTGAGCGCGAGCGCGACGTCATTCTCCGCGAGCAGGAGGAGGTCGACAAGCAGCTCGAGGAGGTTGTCTTTGACCACCTCCACGCCGTTGCCTTCCAGGGCCACGCCCTCGGCCGCACCATCCTCGGCCCCAAGGAGCACATCAACTCGATCTCCAAGCCCGACCTCTCTGGTTACATTGCCAAGAACTACACTGCTGACCGCATGTGCCTTGTCGGCGCCGGTTCGATCACCCACGAGGCCCTTGTCGAGCTCGCCATCAAGAACTTTGCCGACCTCCCCGTCTCCTCCAACCCCATCCCCCTCGGCAAGTCGGCCCACGCCCCCGCCAAGTTCACCGGCTCCGAAGTCCGCATCCGTGACGACACCATGAGCACCGTCAACCTTGCCATTGCCGTCGAGGGTGTCGGATGGAAGTCGCCCGACTACTGGCCCATGCTCGTTATGCAGTCCATCTTTGGCAACTGGGACCGCTCGCTCGGCGCCTCGCCCCTCCTCTCGTCGCGTCTCAGCCACATCATCTCGTCCAACAACCTCGCCAACTCGTTCATGTCCTTCTCGACCTCGTACGCCGACACCGGTCTCTGGGGTATCTACATGGTCTCGGAGAACCTCATGAACCTCGACGACCTCACCCACTTCACCATGAAGGAGTGGACTCGCATGGCCATTGGCCCCTCCACCGCCGAGGTCGAGCGCGCCAAGTCGCAGCTCCAGGCTTCGCTCCTCCTCAGCCTCGACGGCACCACCGCCATCGCCGAGGACATTGGTCGCCAGATGATCACCACCGGCAAGCGCTTCACCCCCAAGGAGATTGAGCGCAACGTCAACGCCGTCACTGTTGACGACATTAAGCGTGTCGCCATGAAGTACATCTGGGACAAGGTGAGTTTAACCGAAATGCCCGCCATGTGGTTGGCTGAGTGCCGCTACGGTGTGGAGAGATGAGCGCCGGGGGACGGAGGCAATCTGAAAAGTGAAGAGCGGAACCAAATTCCAATTTTCAATTTGCTTCCGCCCTCCACCGCTACCTCCACCCTTACTGTGGTTGTGGCTTGTGGCACATCAAAACCCTCTTGCTCGCCATCAATCCACCTCCGCTCGACGTCTGCTAACGTTCCCAGGACTTTGCCATGGCTGCCGTCGGTCGCGTGGAAGGCATCCTTGATTACTCTCGAATGAGGGCCGATCTCTCTTCGGAGACGTTCTAAGAATGCGTGAGGAGGGCGCCAGGAAGGCGTAACGGCGCGGCAGACGTTGCTACGCCACTGAAGCCCAAAGTAAACGCTATAAAATGCATATTTGCTGTCAGGAGATAGACAAGGCAGAAGCAGCACTGGCTCACACTGGGACATCACCGGCAGAGGTGGAGTTGGTCTTCTCCGCACTGGATCTTTCACATACGATTACACAACCGTCTCTTGACTGTGACAACTGACACACATGGGGTTTGGGCCAACTAATTCGTTTCACCCACATGACCACGATCAGCACGTCCACACCTGCAATACAGTCTGGTACCGCCACGCTCCCACGACGACTGTGGTCACGTGACATCCCAGTACACATTGCATGACTCGATCGAACTACTGTACTACAATATATGGCGGCCGTCCTTCGGTTGAGAACAGCAGTGCCCTATGTCAATGAAATCTAATCCCTGTCCTCGAATCTAGTCTTTCTCATAGAGGCTAGTGGCTCTCAATGAATCTACCGCTCTCACCTTTGTTGTCGCTGCTGTCGCTTGAAGTGCACAACGACAAACAATTTACATCCATGCTACTGTAGATAACTCTCGCTCCCTTATACGAACTACGAAGCTTGTCTTATCAAAAGCACAGGCGACGGGTGCAAAATAGCTTCGGGGGAACCGAAGGGAAGTGCGGTGAGGAGGAGGGTAAGTGAGAGGCGGCGGATGGAGGTACAAGGAAGACAAGAGTGCACTACAAGGCCCATTTACGACTGCTGCAGGAGCTCGTCGAGGGCGGTACTCGCCAGTGCGTCGATGATGGGCACCACACACGGGCCTTGTTGTCACGCCACCAGGTACAGAGGCTGGCTGGTGTGCGCTGCTTCACCATGATTTTACCATATTGTCCTGTTCACGTCAGTGACAGCCATCGGCCAAAGGTGAGAAACCACTCACGATAACCCGGGTCCAGAAGCCCCGGCCGCCGAACTGCTTCTGTCCACGCGCCTTCTCGCGCGCGACGATGCGGCAGAGGACGTCGTCCTCCTCTGCCGAGGACCGCTTGGTCGCCACCTTGACGGGCGCGACCAGGACGGCGCCGGGCTTGCATGAGAACTTGTCGGCGATCGACAAATTGGCGACGCGCTCCTTCGCGGTGCGAAGGTTGGCGTCAATCTCGCGCTCGACGTAGGCGTCGAAGCGCTCCTCGTACTTGACCCGGTCTCTTTGCAGGCGCTTGGCCCAAGAGCCCGCCGTGTGGCGGTACAGCAAGGTCCAGACGTCCTTGAGGTTGGCGGCCTGTGTCGTCAGCAGTCAGTTCATAGTAAGAACATACGAAGACCTCCGACCAAGACTTTTCGTCATGAGCCGAGATGTTCACACCTCGGACCAAGACTTTTCGTCATAGGGTGACGTGTCGGTGCCCCGAGCTGCACCAAGAAGAGCACCGCGACGACGCAAGGATGCGACGACGCGGACGATGAACTTGTCATCGGTCGTGGTGAACTCGAGTTTCTGCCTGCGCTTGCGCCTGAAATGTCAGTACTTGTTACAAGGTCTTGTGAGACTCACGCAGGCTCATCGTCGTCGGAATTGTAGTACTCGCGGGGGGCCTCGGCCAGGGGCTGGCCTTCGACGTCGATCCCGCGGACGCGCTGGAACTGGGCGCGGTGCTGGGCGGGGTCCACGCGGCTCGCGCTCTGCCGACGTCATCAGTGACGCGTCAATAGCGCCCTTGGCGTAGGCCTTGACGGGAGGCCGAAGGTCAGCATGGTGTCTGCTGAATGGGTCTGCCACGAGTTCTCGTGGCGGGCACCAAACATCTTCCAGGTGGCGCCCTTGGCGTCCTATATGTATTGTCAGCAATGACCACGGACCTGCCCGATCACTTACCACCAGGTCCGCCCAGAAGCCGTGCGACAGCATATCAGCAAGTCGTGCTGATTCTAGCAGAACTCACAGGAAGCGGAATGTACTGGGCCTGCATGTAGTAGGCGACGGCGCCGTCGTAAGCGTTCTGATCGAAAAGGTCGATGACGCAGACAAAGCAGAATGTGTGGCGGCAGGTTGAGCTTCTGAGGGTTCGCAGCCACGTCCTGGCAGCTGTCGTCAGAGAACATGGTGGGGGCAAAAACCCATATGGTTCAGAGGGTAATGTTGTTTTCGTCTTTAAGGGCCTTTGGTTCGGAGAGAAGAGGACTGGAAAAAGAAGAATGGAGAATGAAGAATGCAGAAAGAAGAATGGAGAGAGAAGAATGGACAAAGAAGATCCGGCTCGGTGCTGGACTTGACCCATGGGCGAGCCACAAGGCGACAGGCGAGGTCAACTTTGACCTCAGCAATGTTGTTCCGAGGTCGGGACGTGAGGGCGGGGGTGTTGATCTGGAGACCGCATTCGCGCTGCCCTGTTAGAACACTTCCGAGTGCCACACTCACGCCATGGTCGACAGCGTAGACGAACTTGAGGTCGACGTTGCTGGCGACTTCCGCAGCGGTGCGGAAGTCGGCGCCCAGACCGACCTTGATGTAGTCGTCGATGAGGGCACGGAGCCGGTCATCTTGTCGCCGAAAGTGGAGCGACCAGGCGCTGGGTGGGTGTGACGCAAGAAGCGGCCAGGCCACGCCATAGTCGCTCTGCGTGTGTGAGCTTTGCCTGCTGTATTAATAGACCCACCATCACCTTTTCCCGGACGGAGAGGCGCTCCTGGTCGACAAGTTTGCCGCACAGTTTGAACCTGGCGACGAGGCGGACAGCCAGATCTTCCTGGGGGTCCGAGATCGCATTGTGGTGACCCCTGTTCAGTGTTAGACTGCCACAACTGGAGACCCAGCCTTGTGCCTACCCGAGAGAGGCGTCCCACGTGTCGTCCGTAATGACGGACTTTTTGCTGCCCAGTCAGCCTTACGGCATGGCCTGCCTTAACCTACCGCTTATTCGTCGCGAGGGGGACGAGCGGTTGCGGCTCGGTCGGCTCCCCGCTTATGGCGTCAGTTTATCCGCGTTATCCGACCAGGGAAGACACACGGTTTAGGTGACTCACTGGTCGATCACTGTAGAAGAATACCGAGAGCTGGGAGAAAAAGATCTAGAAACAGAAAGAGTGCTGTATATATATGTATACCACTCTTGAGGAGCAAATGTTAGGGATGTCACGTGGTCTGATCACACTAGTGGCTAGTGGTTCAGGTGAGCGTAAGCCGGGCTCGGCGATCTCTGTGACAAGGTGCCACTGCATGTGGTACTACGCTGTGGGACTGTCACTTAGACTGGAGATGGTGATTTGAAGAAAGAGAACCATGGGATGGGATGCAGACTATGGGATGGTAGAGAGCGACCGGACTGCTACCCAGAAGGAGTGCGACAGCGTCTCCGGCTCGGTGCTGGACTTGACTCGGACACGATCCACCAGGCGGCCGCCGAAGTCAACCTCACCTCGATGTCGGCAAAGTTGTGCCGCAGTCGGGGCGAGTCCATGTCGGATCCTTCTTGTTCCAAATTTGTCAGCACTGAACACTGACTTGCCTGTACGTGACACCAGTGCCTGTGCTTGCCCTCACTTCATCGGGAGCGTGAAACTGCTCATTCACGCCAACCGTCTACGCCTCGACGAGGAAGCTAAGCCTGCTGTGGTGACAACCAAAGCGCCATTCTAAACCCAAAAATGCTGCCACTTGGAGCTTCCTCTGCTCATGCGTTAGGGTGTTTCATCTGGTCCATGGCCATGATGAGCCTCGAGTTCGTGATTGGAGAAGGCCACTAGGTAGACCGTTTTGAAGGACTCACGCCTAGCACATCTTGTATCGCACCAGGTCTGTGTTGCCCATTAGCGTTGGCAGGGGATTCAGGGCTTAGTTGTACGGAGTAATCACTCCTGAGGTCATACTTCTCGCTGCTGCAGGGGCGTCTCTTCGTCAGACATGGAATGTACATCTTCGTCAGACAGGGTATATCTTTCTCAGACAGGTCATACTGGAGCCAACATAGCGTGCCAACTTGTGTAGTGATGCCCACAAATGGCCGAAGGATACAAAACATCAGTAACACGAAAGACTACACCGGATCTGTGCTAGACTCGCGCGCCGTGACGGCATAATGCAGTTTAGATGGCCGGTGCGTAGTCTTGGACCGCTTCCTGGCCCACCTCCCCGCCGTTTGCCTGGTTATCGCCTTGGCCGCCGTTTGCTTGGTTATCGCCTTGGCCTCCGTTTGTATCGCCTTGGCCGCCGTTTGCTTGGTTATCGCCTTGGCGCTGGTGCCCACAGTGGTCTTGCAACGCGGCTCCCTCTGCACGGCGCGCCCAGCTACAGCAAATTTCATCTGTGATGCGCTCGGCGGCCGGAGAAACCTGTCGTACGGAGCCATGTCGTCCAACAGGTGTCGCGGCGCGCGTTCCGCCTCCGGGAACTGGTCGGCTGCATCAACCGACGGGTTGTAGATCCAATCAAGGGTCGCGCGGGACATGTTACGGGCGTCGCTCGCAAGCCCGGCATATCGGCGGAGGGGATGGTCCGCTGGGAGATTGGCGTCGGCCTGCGAGGTCAGAATTCGGCTCTGCGGTCGATACGCTTGGAGAACACATTGTGCAGGCAGCCAAAGTCACCAGACAGCAGCAGGTAACGAGCGAGACAAAACTCGTGATTGTAGTCCAAGCAAAACGTGGACTTTAGAATGCGCAAAGCTGTACCCACCAGTCTGAGCGCAAGTTCGATTATCCCATCCGTGTCACGACGCCACCCTGCCAGTCCGTGATACACCCGTGTGGTATTCCGCCGTTCGTAATTCCTGTGGTGAATGTAAGAAGCAGCCCTAGGACTGACGCGACCATGCCGACCTGAGACACAATCGCGCAGCGAGGGGGTGGACAGTAAACGACGAGGCCACGAGTCCACGAGAACACTGCAGCTTGGATCCTTCGATCCTAGCCTGCTTGTCCATAATCCCACACACCACACAAGTGGCTCCCGCCGCGTCTACCCACAGATAAACGGCCACGTCCACGACAGCTAGTGCAAACCCACGGACATCAATGGGTCCGCCGTTCCTCATCCAAGCGCGGCTCGCATTACGCGCTGCCCACGTCATGCGTTGCAAGGGGTGCGTGTTGGCCGTGTACGGTGGGGGATCGTGGTATATGATGAACGGCCATGTCCTCTGGGGAAACGTCACTTCCCCGTGGGAGAAGGGTAGCGACATCGGGGCTCGCCGTCACGCGCAAAGAAAACGATGCTTCCCCTTGAGCTTTTGAGGACTTGATGGTCCAGCAACCTTAACAGTGCCGCCTCAAGCTCGATTCCGAGCACAAGATGAACACGACTCCGAAATGCCACGAGGACCTCCCTACGATTGTGGCCTCGATGGAGCGGTGGTATTAACGGCTACCGGCGCTGGCGACGATATCACGACAAGATCGAGGATACGGAACAGAACAATGAGAGATGAAGAAGAGAATACATTTGCTAGAGAGAGAAGTCCAGGAAGACTAGTGTGAGACTAGATCTTGACATCGATTCTCGAGGATCCTCGACAGTGGATGTCACGTGACACGACGTGCTGATGATCAGTTGACGTGTTGATGACTGGGATTGGGGTATAGTGTCCAAAGGTGGCACACACGACAGGTGGCAAAGTTGCAAAGCCAACAAGTCCGTAAATGTTACATGCATGCATTCATCTATATGGACACCTATGGGTGCCAACCCCACGAACGGGCCACGAAGGACAACTAAATGGAGGTGGCGAAGGGTGATGCAGGCATCTCCGCCTCAAAAATATAAAGGCACGAATAGACATTATCTGTAAAATACCTCATGACCCAGAGGAAAACAATGGAAAGACAATGAACAATGGTACAGTTGGTACGGGGGAGAAGGGGCGGAGGGCAATGGGATGGGGGGAGGGGGGGAGGGGGGGGGGAGGAGGAGGGGGAGGGGGAGGGCGGGTGGGTGGGAAAAAAGAATAGCTCCTGGCTACTCACTCTTGTGCTTCTTTTGTGTCTTCCCTCCTGCCTTCCCTCATAATGTTTTTCTGTCGTTGCTCCTCACCATCACTCATCATCTTCATTGTTCGTAACCACCGAGCCACCGCTTCATCCTCGTTGTCGCCTTCTTCTTCACAAACACTTGTCCACCGTTCAAACTTGTCAACTCTAGAGTGTCACAACAGCTGTTGTTGCTATCACCCCTTGAGACCTCGAACGCAACTGTTCTGCCTTCTGGACGCTGGCGGTGGTAAGTGTCCCGTTGTCTACTCTCCATTCATTGCGCCTCTTCTGTGATGTACCAGTTCATGTATGTAAACCTTTGCTGATGCTCAGATGCCCCCAAGGAAGATTGCGTCTGAGCCAGACGCTGCCGCTGCGGCGAAAGGCAAAGACAAAGCAAAGATGGCTTCCTCCCGGCGAACCGAGCCCTCTGCCCCCCAGGCCGATCAGAAACAAAGGACAAAGCGTACCTTGAGGTCGAAACCCGACCAGGGAGCGACGTCAGCCACAGAGGATCTCAGTTGTTCAGACATGATGTGTGGCAGCGCGGGACTGACATGCAGGGTCCTGGACCGTCCAAACGAGCTGCACCGATCTCTCGTACTAACAAGCGGAGTGGACTATCCAAGCAAACTCACAAGAAGGTCCAGTCTTCCTCCGACGAGGAAGAGCCGCATATGAAGAGAAGACCGAGCACTACTTCCCTCACAAGTGAGAACACCAGCGCCCAGCCCACCCGTAAGCGTCGTAAAGTCGTGGAGGGGGACGAGAAAGCGGCAACCGCCAAATCCAGGGCCCCGAAGGTCAAGCTCAACAGGGTCACCAAGGTCGAATTCACGAACACGCTCAAAGATGTGCGTTCGCCAGAGAAGCCTTACATCTCATACAAGATTGTCAAGGTGCGTGGTTCCGTCGCGTTTATCCTGCATCGTCCAGTTCTGATCATTGCCACAGGGTGATGATCCCACAGTCGAATACCGTGAATGGACAGCCTCGGCAACCGGTCCGGAGGCACCAATCGAAACGGAGTTTAACGACAAGCCACTTGAGAAGAATAGAAGGGATGCGGATCCACATGTAATCATGGAAACTGAACAAAGCTGGAATTGTCGCTGCTTTCCCGTACCGCCCGACCATCGACCTGCCCATGACGAAGAAAGCAGCTCGCGACCACTTCTTCAACCTAGCAGAGGCCGACAACGTCGATGTAAACCTCGCAGCGATTCCTCTCTCTACCCGACTTCCCGCGAAGCCGTCCAAAACAACTCGAAAACGGAACCGGTACGATCATGCTGCTGCCCCCCGTATCGCCCCTATTAGCTACTTTGGCCCGAATGAAAAGGCCATCCCTTCCTCTTCTGGACTTCCGGCCGCCGTTCATCGGCGACTCCTCCTCCGCGTTCGCGTTATGACATTAGACTACCACAACCCCCACCACAACCCCCACCACAACCCTCCCCCCGCCAATTGCCTCCGTTGAGGCTCATTTTCTCGCCATGCAAGGGAGTTCCGACCGTTCTCGTGCTTTGGAGGCCGTTGATTACCACTACGGCCGTCTCCGCTTAGCCGCGCTCGTCACTCGCCACGAAAGTCTACTTGACCAGAGGGCCAAGATGCTGGATGTACCATGGGACCAGAAGCGGCAGATGGATTTAGAGGCCCAAGTACTGTACTCAGCCATTGCCTGTAAGTGACTCCTGCACATTTTCTGTTTGCCAACTTTCAGCGAGTCATCAATATATTGCAGGAGACATGTTGCTCCTGTCATTTCTTGTCGACCCGCATGGCTTCATGACTGGAACGCTGCTCGCGACATTCCCTGCGAGCGTTTTTATTCCCTTTATCCCCAAAGCCACGGCCCTCGAACTACCCTCATCCTCGGGATCGCTGCGTTCAAATGCCTCCCCGAATCTATTCCCCTTTGACCATTTCGAGTCCAATCATTTCAAGACGGCAGTAGAACACCTTGCCCCGATTTGCCGCGTCGTATTTGTTCTTGCTCCACAGCGCGACGCCCAGACTCGTCAAGCGGCAACGGTTGGACACGAATGATAGATCAGGTATCTGTTCGATCGAGTCATGCAATGTGTACAGAAGGTAATATCCAAGTGGTGCAGAGATTACAACGGCCGAAGAGATGCCGCTACTAACCTATTAGACAGGGGACGCGTTTCACGTCTTTGTAAAAGGAGAAGAGTCAGATCGCTTCTCAGGCAGTACTCCAGTGGGCCAGTGCCACACACCCTACAGTGCGGCTGGTTGACCTGGTCTTGTCCATACAAGCTGACTGGCGTTAAAACAAATATTGAACGTAAAGTGCGTCTCGTTCTATCTTATGTGGCATGCATACCCAGTTCTGGTGACAAGATACTGAAGAGGCGACCCAACAATCCACAGACGTATTGAGGGGAAGGCAAATAACAGCCACAAGAATGTCTTATTGCTGCTGATTCTGCGACAGCAACAATAAGGGTGCCAACCAAACACCGCTGTACGAGTCGACCACGTCTCACCTGGTGAAGTGTGCAGTATGCCTTGTTACAGGGCCTATTGTGATGACATTCACATATGTACTCTCCAGCATGTCAATTGCTAGTGGTAAACGAGCTGAATGCTGTGGCGGTAACAGCTGTTGAGTGTTTGGCATTCTTTTGCTGCAACAACCAACACTCACCGTCGTCTCTTTCTCCCCCACCGTAATCTTGTCAGATATCCATCCTCGGCTCATGTGCCACAACTACTGTAAGTATATAAGCAGCGCACTCCATCATTTTCATTTCTGCATCGTACTTTCTCTCATCGCGACAGATCTTCCTCGACCTCAAGATTACTTCTGTTCGGTCCCAAAGCATTCGCAAGCTCGCCCCATGCAGGAAGCACACAGTGTCTGTGCTCGTTCAACATTCATTATGGCTCCAAACGTCCTCGCTGAGTGCCCCTTGTCGCTGATTCATCTTGATGATCCTCCTATCCGCACCATACGCACCGCGCCTGCCCCACAGATCCACGATGATCTCGTTCTGAGTCACCGCTTCGGAGGCAGGCAAAGCGCAAAGTCATCATTACACCGCTCAGCGATGCGACTTCGCGAAGTGGTGCGCGATGACGTTTTGTTTCGCACACGCTTCATCGACGTGCTTCAAGACCGCCTGGATCACCGTGAGGAGGGCGCTCAACGCCATTGGTTTCCAATTGGGAGAGGAGAGATGGGCCGTCAATTCATTGCTGACGGAGCAACAACCTGGGTTCTTCAGGAGAACCCAGCCGTTGCTTTCCAGTATGCGACATGGCGAGGTGGGCCGTTGCTGCGCTCGTTGACGCAGACACTGGCAGCACCGGCGCCGAGCTCTACTTCCTCCAGGGTGCCACAATTGGCCTTGACGGTGGGCACGTCGCCGAGGTCGAACATCCGGGCCGTACCGCAAGGTCGGCATCATCGTCGAGGCCAAGCGGGGCCAGGAGTGCGGGGACGAGGAGTTTGCAGAGCTGGAGCGTTTACTGGGAGCGACGGACGAGGCGTGCGCACGGTTGTGGATCGACGGGCAAGCCAGGATATGGTATAAGATCAGTACCAGCGTGAGTGGACAAATACCCCAGCCCAGGACCTCCCAATGGGAAAAGTGAGGATTCTATATTATCTGCATGCTAACGCTCATTCTACAGATATCCAAAGCTCGCCGACGGTCCCTTACCCGAATCCTGGACCGTATCGTCGAGTGCGGGTCGTATGCCCATGCTCTGAGGACCGTGGTTATCTTCCGCGCTGGCGGCCTGTGGGTGACCGTCACGCTTGTGTACGACCACGGAGGGTGGTATGTATTCCCTCTGCCCCGTGCCGCCGTTGAGCTGTCAACCCAACATCACGCGGCCTTAAGGGCGCCAGCGCCTCTTGCCCGGCCCGCCCCCTCGCTCGACCAGGGGTCCATCCTCCCTCTGGCCACCTTCAACGAGCCGGCCTCTCTCACCCAGCCATCCCTCATCAGCATCTCCGACCAGCTTGCGGCCCCTATTCCCCAGCCGGCGGCCGCTCTCGTCGGCGATCCCTCGGCCCTCGATTCCTCGGCCCTCGATCCCTTTGACGAGTTTATCGACCTCAAAGCCTATGATGAGGCCCCGGCTCACTCGGATCCCGGTCATGCCGTCCCGCCCGGTGCTGCAGGCGACGACGCGGCTATTCCCAGTGCGTTTCCACCAAACCCGCGGGCCGGTGGAGTGAGGGTTCGGCCCTTGCAGGGCCTTCCGGGCCTTCGTTCTTGGCTACTATTCTGGGCCTACAGTACCTACAGTACCGACAGCTTCTACTGGAGCCAGGGCGCTTCCTCGACGCGCACGACATCAGTGCGGATACCCCGGACGTCGATGTTTCGGGGAGCCATGACACCGTTCAGGAGCAGGAGGACCTCACCCAAGAAATAAGGGAAGCACTGGTCCCCGGCGACGGGGAGAGCCCAACTTCGTATGATCCGGACCATGGCCCGATTGTCCCCGGTGAGAGCTCAAACATGCAAGAAGCTGACCTAGAAGACTCCTCCTCCTCCTCCCATAATGCGAGCCTGGGTACGAGCTATATTGTGTCTCCGGCAAGCATCGCCGTCTCGACCAGCGGGATAAGCAATCCTGAGGTGGACCAGGGTCATCCCTGGTTTGACGGGTCATCGCCGCTGTCATCCGTCCCGGGAGGAGACGGACAACACGGAGGTGGAAGTAGACGCCAATGGCAGCGGGGGAGGCGGACATGGAGGTGGATGTGGAAGTGCAAAGGCAGTAGGGAGCTGAGCATTACCTCTCGGCGCTGTAGGATGCGTAGACTTTGTGATGAAACGTCGCTGCGCTCAAACCGTTGCGGCGGCATATGAGTCAAACTCGTGGCCTCGTGGGGCTCCAGTTGAGAGCACCTAGCCTGGCCAGCCACACATGTTGACCCAAGCCCCAATATCGGATAGGTCCGATCTGCATGTCGTTTGCGCCAGCTGGGAAGGTTGAGGCAATATAACGGTTGCAGTCTTGTCGCTGATCGTCCGTGTGCACGTGCAATCACGTCCGCATCTTACGAAAGAGCCTACCCCCTCCCAACCCTCCACCACACACACACACGCTCGCGCACACACGCCCTTCACCCCCGCAACGCCTCCCACTCCCATCAGTGCAAATCAGTATTCGTTCTGCTTATCTTCATGTCATCTCTGTATCATAAGTGTCTCCCTCAGGAGCTATACAAGCTTTGGTGTCTCTAGCGGCGGCTGCAAATACTTGAAGCAGCGCGAACCCACCCGCTCACAACCCGCTCACCCATTCTGGACGCTGCTTGCGCCCTTGTCTAAGATCACGCCTAGCTCAGGACCCATGGCATTTAGTAACCCGCGGCGCCAGGGGCCTTGTCGCCCTCGCGCCGGAGAGCAAGGAGAATCTCCCGCATGCGCGTGAGGTCCGCACCGCCTGGCAGGTTGGGGCGGATCGTCTTGGACTCTGCGGGGTTAGCGCCGAACAGGACTGTCCTCAGTCGGATCCAACGCGGTCGGTGTTCGACTTTTTCCTTGCTTCCACGCTGCACGCGGAATGCTCTGCACACTCACGAGAGTTCTCCAGCCCGATCAAGTCGGTGACGCGCTCCCACGACGTGCCCTTGGCGATATCGTCCTTGAGCTTTTCGACAAACGCCGCCTCCTTCTCCTTGTTTTCGCGAATGTTCTTCTCCTTTTGCTTGTTGTAGTCCTCGTAGAACTGGTCAATGGCCTTCTCGGCCTTGTTGGCCATCTCGTCGCGCTTCGCCCTCGCTGCCGCGTTACGCTCCTCAATCTCCTTTGCCTGCCGCTCGCGCCATTCGCGGATCGGCTCCGTGTCCTCCTCGGTCTCGGGGAGAGTGTTGGCAAACTGGGGGGAAGGGAGAATGGAAGAGGCCGGGCGCGCGGGAGCAGCATTTGTCGGCGGGTAGGGCGACATGCCGTAGGGCTGGGGCTCGAGCGCATTGAACACGGGCTTGGGGGCGGTCTGACGTCAGGGTCAGTGACTGGTGCTGGGATCCTTGAACACAAGCAGCCTTGTAAGCTCACCTCGCCGACGGCCTCGGTGGAAATGTCGGGGAAGGCAGACTCAAACTTCTCGAGCTCGGGGTCCTCGCCCAGACCGACGTTGCCAGTTACGCGGACCTGCGAGCCGCCGAGGAGGTCGCCATCGTCAAGAGCAGGGAACGCGTCAATGCCCGAGGGGCCCGAGGGCTTGACCGGTGACGATGCCGTCTCGTTGCCTGTCCGTGTCAGAGATACAGTAAGAATCGCGGGGCTCACTGATGTCGGGGAAGGCCTCGATGCCAGAGGGCGCGGTGGGGATGTCGCCGGCAGCGAACAGGTCGGCGTCGTCGCCTGGCGTCAGTTCCTAATGCTGCTGTGGGGGCAACACACCGAGGATGGCCTTTTCGCGGGCCAGGAAGTCAGCGGTGGGGTCGTCGGACATGGTGGTGATCGGGATCGGGGTAAGGTAAGGTGACGGTGGGGTATTGCACGATGGATCAATGTTGACCACTCTCCTCGATCTGTTGTGCTTTCCACCGTCGACGGACCGTGTCACCGGCGTCGACGACGACATCATCTCTTGGGCGTTCAAGAAGCAGTGACGCGTGGAGGTATGGCCACGTGGCATTAATGCCGCAATCTCCGGGTTGTGGCGGGAGACAGTTGATGTGGAGGGGATCCGTTTTGTTTTGACGCGTCATGGATCATGCGCGTTCAAGTTGAGCGCTCCTGTTTCGGTTTTCTCTACTTCAAACACCATCTTCACATCGTTCCCCAATGACACGATGACGACGAGCAGACCAATCGCACAGCCCAACAACTGGGCATACACGATCCAGAATAACCTGGACCAGGATATTCGTGGGTAGACTTTTCGTCATAAGTGCTGAACCACCAGCCGCCATCGCGCTCGAGGCCATCAACGGCCTGATGACGCCAAACCATGTGCCCTTGGTGTGAGTCGCGAGCTGCAGTAATAGAAAAAACTGACCAGCAGCCACCATTTCCAGTTTCTTCTTTATCTTGTTCTGGAGCCTCTCGACGACGCAAACTGGGCACCCAGTGCGCTGACGCTGCTGCACCGCCTGCTGGACATCCACAGCGCCGCGACGCTGGCTCCCCTGGTGCCTTCCCTCGAGGGCAAGGCGTGGCTCAGCTGGCCTCCGACGTCGCACAACCTGCAGAATACGCTGCCTCGGCGCGTCCACGCACGCATGGAGAGCTGCACCAAGCGCGGCGTGTGGGCGCTGCTGTTTGAGCGCACCGACGCACAGGTCGCGGAGGAGGAGGCCAAGTGGGCGCAGTGGTGCGAGGCCGACGAGGCGGACAGGGCTGAAGGAACGGGGAAGAGGGGCGTCCCCGGGTCCAAGGGACGATCTGCGCCACCCTTCAAGACCTCCCGTGGAGGAACGGTCGACAGCGAACGGACCCGCTCCACGCGCTCACGGTCGCGCTCGGCACGGAAGCGCGACGACGACGAGGGACCCGTGTTTGAGGCGATGAGCGACAATGGCTGGCTCTTGCTCGAGTTTCTCGTCGCGCTCTGGGAAAAGGATGCCGCCGAGAACGGGGGCCGCCCCAGTGCGTTTCTGTCGCAGCTCTGGCGGCCGTCCCCGGACCTGTCGTTTGACCAGGCCGACGCCGCGCTCGAGATTGTCCGCCAGGCAGTGTACGAGAGCACGGGCGCGGACGCCAGGGTGCACCGCCGCCTGGCCGCCTCGATGATCAAACTGATCGTTGACGCAGCCACCGGCAAGGACGCTCCGTTCCATTCGCGCAGCCTGACGACCGCTCTTCTGCCACTGTTCCGCGACACGCGCGTACCACTCTTTATCTCTCTATTGCGGTCTTCCCTCCCGCCGTCACCGGGCGGGGCCCCCGTCCCGGTCATGTCGTACTCTGCTTTCACCCACTTTCTGACGCATGCGATCGAGGACGCAGCCGGCGTGCGCTCAGAGCGCGAGGCAGAGCGGCAAGCCCAGCGCCGTGGAAAGCGGGCGCGCACAGAACCTTCTGTGACTCATTTTGACTCTGACCACGGCCTCACCGCGCCAACAGTGGAATACGCCGTATCGCTGCTCAGCCTCACCACGGACGACGCTGACGAAGACGGCGCCGAACAGCGTCTCACCGCGCTCAAGCTTGCCCTCGTTACCGCCCTGGCTGAGAACGTTTCTTCGCCGTTATGGGCGACGGTCACAGAGAAGCCGTACTCTGTCATTCTGCGCGCCATCACCGTGTCGAAGGAGAGTCGCGACCGTCCAAACGAAGAAACCGAGTCCATTGCAACTGAGACGACAGTCCGCCTGTCCTCCTCTCCGCCATCATTGAGCCTCTCTCCAAGTGCGTCATAGTGTGTATCGTTGTTTCCAAATCATGTGTCATAGTATCCTGTGTGTTGTACGCCCTCTACCAGTCCCACGCCAAGAAGAACAACCGGCCTGTGGAATATGTATGTGAAGCAAGAGCCAATGTCGCTTTGTATGCTTGGGCATCAGGATCCGAGACTGATCGCTGACGCGATACCCTCGGCCGGGTTGTCCTACAATGCTGACTTCTAACGTTGCCCATTTGGGCGGATACCACGACGACATTGACTGCTGGAGGGGATATACTCTATGTACGAACAACGGCGACATGTTCCAGTGGTCTGACAGCAGATAGTACCAGCTGTTCTGATAAGGGCCTTGGAGAGTTGGAAGCATGCCATGTCGCTGTGGTCCAGTGGCCATCATGGCCATGGCAGATGTTGGAAAAGCGGCGGATGCCATGCAATCACCACAGGAGCTGACAGGTAGGTCGCAGTGGTGTGTGCCACACTACGTCATTCTCAGATCGCGGTGGAGGTGGAGGCGGTGCATATCTGTTGTGTTTCTTATCTGTTGTGTGTTATTTAAAGATGGCAAGTCGACAAACACATTCTTCAATGTCATACATCTACCTTGCTCCCCCCAATCCTGCACCATGAGCGCCATTAATCCCCCGACAGTCCAGAGATCATGGCACATTCTGGTGCAGCACGCACAGCGCCTAGCGCGCGCACACCCACTCGTCTCGACGCTCGCAGCGGGTGTGCCCCTCCTGCTCGCCCTCGCCTGGCCCGCTCTGCGCGCATCGTACGACGGCTTCATGGCCCTCGGGCCCGGCGGGATCCCGCACAATGTCGTCGGGTGGATCGCGCAGAGCCTCCTTCGCCCGCTCGGGCTCCGGGACACGCGGGACGCGAGCGTGTTCTCCGACCCGCGAACAGTGAAACAGTACGCTCCCTACGGGGGCGCGCGCTCGTTCCTTGATTCCGACAACGCGCTTCCCGTGCGCGAGGGCCCGCGGCCCGCAGTACCACCGTACGTCGCGCCGCAGCGGCAGACGAGCGCGGGCAACCCCGACAGCGTGCCCGCCATGCGCGCGTTCCTCGCCTTGCTGTGCACCGACAACCCCACGCTCGAGATCCGCCCCTCGGGCCTCGAGCACCGCGACACGCCCGCGCTATATGCCACCACGACGCTGCCCGCATGGTGCGCTGTCGGCGGCGAGATCGCGCACGTGCACCCGCGCGACGGGAGCGCGCACATGGTCCTCAGCCCCGTGGATGCCGCCGCGGCCATTGAGCGCGGTTGGGCCGAGCGCCACCGCCTTGCGGGCCGCGGGTTGCCGGCCACATACGTCCTCGTATACGCGCCGCGCGACGCTTTAGAAATGGACGTGTGGTGCCGCCTTGCGCGCGCTGCTGCTGGCTTTGTGACTGCGGCGGCGGCCGTCGCTGCCGGCGCGGGCGCGGTGCAGGGTGACGAGTGAGCGAGGGGACTGGGGATGAATGTTCTGGCCGCTTGTATACTCAAGGAGACAATGTATGTTTACTTACCGCGACATCTGCCACTGGCTCCAAGCTATCTGAAGGGCCTGAATGGTCTGAACGGCAGCATTCATAGCAGGAGCCCGAGACTTGAAGGCTTGCACTAACGACACTGACACTCACATCGTCCACCAGCGAGAAATAAACTACTATACTATTGCTGTAGGCAATCTGTAATAGGCACTCACGCAACGCGGCAAGCATCCGACGACAGTATGGCTACTGTGACAGCTCGAGCGGCATCGCTCCTCGCAGCCACCGTAGCGACGAGGACGTCCATCTCTATCCGTGGCACCGTGTTTTCCATGGAGTAAGTCTTCTGCATGACAAACTCAGCGATTAGGGGGAGGATACTGGAAGTACGCCGTGCGAGCCAGCTTCCTGTCCGCAGATCAGTGTACCGCATGTGGCCAACGCCATGACCGCAAGCGTAAAGATGATTGAGCCGGAATCGTATTAAAACAAGTCACGTCCCTTGTCCTGTCTGGCAGAAACTCCGTGTGTAGATCTGCGTGTGCGTAAACTAGCTTTTTCTTGGTCAGACACTGCGCGATGGCCCCAGACTAGCTACTAGCTACTAGTCTCACCACCGCGGCCGCCACGCTGTCTAGTTTACCGTGTGCATGCATACACAACAAAAGAGCAAATAAAAAAAAAAATATTTCCTGCCGAAGCAGGCCTCTCTGATTTCTCAGTTTTTGTCATCCTTATGCAGGGGCAATGCTAATCTTCTCTGTATCGTTCCAATTTTAAGTATTGCCCAGCCGAAGCTGGGCGACAGCGGATGCAGGTGAAGCGTTGACATGAGGTAGGAAGTGCGAATTTTTCGGCAAGAAATGCGTGCAGAGTGGCGGATGAGCGGATGTGACGTCGAAATACCCCCGCCTTCCGCGGCTTGCGCCGAGGTGGGCGGGCTCGATCACTGTCGGACCAGGGTCCGCAGAGTCCCAACCGAGCGTCAAACATGACGTAACGAGACCATTTAAAGTGAGCCAAGGCAGCCCGAGCGTGACACGCCTGGCTGGCACCATGGTAGAGTGAAACTGACTGAAATCCGCAGCCGTGTCTTCCCATTGATCTTACTTCAGTCTTTCTTCTTCTTACTCTTCTCTCTCTACTATCACCCCAACACTACACCACAGCACATACCTTGACCATGTCGCCATCGCGCAGCCCGTCCCCCGCGGACCGCGGTATCGGCGCCGCCGAGAAGAGCGACGACCTCCCGTCCCCCTGGTACGTCCTTCTCGACTTGCTCGTCTTCCCGAGCTCGCTCCGCGCGTCTTCTCGAGCTCACGGAACAGGCTGCGTCAGTGGTCGAACGAGTATTCTACATGGTATTATGTACGTAGCGTGCCCGTACGCGCCGGAAGACGCGAAAAACAGACGAAAGAAACGAAGAGAAACGAAGAAAAATGGAGTTGGAAGATGTAGACGAGCAGGAAGACGAAATGCGCCGAGTGCCACTTTGCCTCCGATTTTCGTCCTCCCCATTGATTTTCCTTTCGCATACGCATCCGTGCGTTCTTGCATGCCCTTTCGCATGTCTGCATGATGCAGATGCGAAAGCCTGATGGGAAATACGACGCAGGAGGCGAGGAATGGCGGTTGGAAGACGATTGATGGAAGATGGGGATGGGGCTCCGCAAGGCAGGGACTGTGGAACCGTCCTTTCGTTCCCCACTACTTTCATCTCTTCCTCGTGTGCAGAGCTTGCGTTTCCAATCTTGGAGCGCCTTCTCTCACATCCTGTTCGCCATATGCGCTTTGTCGCAGGAGGAAATACACCGGGGGCAGGAAGAGCCTCTTCGTTGTCACGTCACTCCCGGACATATCCGATCACATCGTACTCATGCTGACTTCCCAGATCAACCCCACGACCGACCCGCCCACGATCACCTGGAACCACCCGAACCAGAAGCCCGGCGAGCCGCACCCCGAGCAAGTCGCGGCCGTACAGAGCGTGCAGCAAGTCATGAACATGAGCCCGCAGCAGATCCAGCAGCAGCAGCAGCAGCAGATGGGAGGCAACAACAATAACAGCAACGACAACGACAGCAAGCTCGCGCAGATGCTCGAGGCACAGCAGGCGCAGATCGCCGCGCTCCAGGAACAGCTCAAGGCGCAGCAGGCGCAGGCGCAGGCGCAGGCCCAGGCCGCGCAAGCACAAGCACAGGCGCAAGCACAGGCTGCCGCTGCCGCCCCGCCCCCACCTTCCAAGGCATCCACGTCGTCGGCGATCGCGGCTAACGACGCGCGCCTCGAGGAACTCCTCATGGGCTCGGGCGGCGCGGCGCAGTACGGAAACTACTACGGCCCGCCCGGCAGCTCGTACCAGACCGTTGTCAAGGACGAGGACAAGGGGAGCGGGATGGGCATGGGCTCGGCGCTCGGCATGGGCGCGGCCGCTGGCGTCGGCGGCCTCCTCCTCGGCTCCCTCCTTGGCGTAAGTTGCTCATTTGTGCAGCGTCGCCTGTGCAACTTTGCATGGTGTGTTACTGACCAGCAGGGCAAAGCGGCGTCAAAGACAACGTTCGGCGGAGGACGGTACTCGTCCCCCGGCGGCCCGCCGCCATTCATGCTCGGCGGCGGCGGGCTCTTTGGCGGGCCCATGGGCGGCATGGGCATGGGCGGGCCGTTCGGTATGGGCGGCATGGGCGGCATGGGTGGTGGGCCGTTCGGTATGGGTGGCATGGGTGGCATGGGCGGCATGGGCATGGGCGGCCCGATGGGCGGCCGCCACCATGGCGGGCACGGCGGGCGCGGTGGGCACGGTGGCCGCTGGTAGCCTAGCCCATGCCCATTACGGCTCGGGATTGATATGGGCTTGCGGTTCTGTTTCAAGTCTCATGCTCGCTCCTCATTTTGGTACATGAATTTTCAACTTTGGATACTATAGGATGGGATACACGAGATGACGATGAATGGTGTTTTAATGTTGGTTACTGTTCTTGTTTGCTCGGTCGTGTCTGTGTCTGCGTCCGTGTCTGTGTCTGCGTCCGTGTCTGTGTCTGCCTAGTACTGTATTTAGTTAGATGTCCCCTAGGTGCGCGCTCGTCCTTGTCCTTGTCCTTGTCCTTGTTCTTGTCCTCGTCCTCGTCCTCACAACGCCATCTAGCGTCTTGCCCTTGCCTCTTTCTGCATCACACCCAACCCACCTGCTCCCGCTCCCTCCATAAGCTGATGCCATGGATGCAATGTACATTGATACCCCACTACTAGTTCTACTGATGGAATGTGTCCACCATTACTCTGCACATGGGCAGCCACACGCGCGGGCACGACTGGTGTCGTGCCTCACCGCCTGCCGCCCAACCATCCCACCTCCCCTCTCGCCTCCCCGTCTCGTACGCTGCCTCCTGCCTCCGGCCTAGACCTAGAACTCGGCGCCGCAGCGTCATCGCCCCGCGACCCCACTGGCTCAGACGGTGTCTTCCATCATGAGCCTCGGGAGAATGTTCATGCCGATGAGCTCTTGGATGAGCAGTTTTGCGGCGTACGGCATTGTAATCTTGACGACGGCCTTCGACGACGCACAACCCTTGCACCAGCCAGAGTACGCGAGCATGCCGCACGTCTCGCACACCTGCGCGTCGAATGCGTCTGACGAGATCATGAGTCGCTCGAGCAACAGCTGCGTCGCGCCGTATCCGATCAAACTTAGAGAGTCAGCACACAACCCGCTTTTATGTATGACTCACCAATCACGCTCCATCTCGCCGAGACGCAGACCACCGTCCTTGGATCGACCCTCGGTCGGCTGGCGCGTGAGGTTGGCTTTCGGACCCGTGGGACGCGCGTGCATCTTGTCCATGACCATGTGCTGCGGGAGTCAGTACGCAGGTTTCGATTGCAAATCTTACCTTGAGCTTCTGGTAGTAGATGGGGCCAAAGTACACGTACGCCTCGAGCGGCTCGCCAGTGATACCGCTCTGGAGCATGTCCTTGCCCGCATACGAAAAGCCATTTTCGATAAGGATCTGCGACATGTCGACGACCTTGGAGCCGCCAAATGCCGTGCCGTACTGCAGCTTGCCCGAGATAACGCCCGCCTTGCCCGACAGCAGCTCGATCATCTTGCCGACTGTCATACGCGACGGGAAACCGTGCGGGTTCATAATCTAGAATAGTCAGGGTGCTGTTGCTAGCTGTGCTACTCACAATATCGGGACAGATACCCTGGTCGTTGAACGGCATGTCCTGCTGCGGCACAATGAGACCACAGACACCCTTTTGTCCGTGACGCGACGAAAACTTGTCTCCGAGTTCCGGACGGCGCGTCTGGCGCGTGAGAATCTTGATGAGCTGGTTGCCGTCCTCGGAATCCGTGACCATGACCTTGTCAATGTTGGTCGGTTCCGGGAGCTTGTGCACGACCGGCGACGGCTTGTATCCCACTGCCGGGCCCGGGCCGCGCGTGTCCATGGGCGTCTCGCGGGCCGCCAGCAAATCGCCCTGCGAGACGACCGAGCCAGGTGCGACGAGACCGTCCTGGTCGAGCCACGAGTGCGTCTCGGGCCGCTGGTCCGGCGGGAGCATGGCGAGACGCTCGGACGTGCCGTTCGGGAACGAGCGCAGCGGGATCGTGTTCTTTTTCAACACGTGGCAGCGTCCGAAGCCGCGGTCCGCCGACGCGCGGTTCACAATCAGCGCATCCTCGATATCGTAGCCAGAGTACGACATGACTGCAACAGTGGCGTTCTGTCCCGCAGGTAGCTTGTCGTAGCCGACGAGCTCGATCGTCTTAGTCTTGACCATCGGCTGCTGCGGGTACGTCATGAGGTACAGCAGCGTGTCGATACGGTTCAGCTGGTTGTACGCAATCGCACCAATGGCCTGCTTGCCCATTGCACACTGGTACGTGTTACGCGGCGACTGGTTGTGGTGCGGGTACGGGATCAGGCCGGCGACGGCACCGAGAATCGTAAACGGCTCAATCTCGAGGTGTGTCGTGTCCTCGACAATCTCGCTCTCGTAGCACGCAATCAGCGAGTCGTTTTCCTCGTTGACATCGAGATACTCGACCAGGCCCGACCGCAAAAAGTGGTCAAACGTGACCTTGCCAGCCTTGAGCATCGCCATATGCTCCGACGTTACGCGCGACTGGCCGTTCTCGACAATAATCATCGGGCGACAGATACGACCACCGTCCGACGCAATGTAGATCACGCGCTGGTGGTGGTTCATGTAAATAGAAACAAACTCGGACGTGCGGCCCGAGCGGCGGAGCTTGCGGAACAGCGTGACAAAGCGCTTTGGCGACGGTGTCACACCGATAATCGTACCGTTCACCTGCACAAGGTATACACCCGACCGGTAGAGCTCGTTTCCAGTCAGCATGGAAATGTCCTCGACGCCGAGCATGTACGCCATCTTGATGAGCGGCTCCTCGTTGACGTCCGTGGTGATATGCGTCATGAGCGCGAGGTTCTTGACGAGACCACACGCCTCTCCTTCGGGCGTGTCCGAAGGACAGAGCATACCCCACTGCGACGGCTGCAGCGCACGCGGACCCGAGACCTTGCGGGTCTTTTCAAACTGCGACGTGATACGCGTCATCATACCGAGCGCGGCGATAAACGACAGACGCGACAAGACGTGTGTGACACCCGCACGCTCGACGTGGAAACGCTTCAGCGACCAATTTCCAGTTGAAATGGAGCGCACAAATGCCGACGTGATAATGTCGCTGCCGCCGGTGCGGACGAGTGCACTGGCATCAAACGGTCCGGCGCGCGACTTCTTCTCGAGAATCTTGTCCATGCGCTTCTTGAGATCCGCGTTGAATGTCTTGAACGAGTCCTCGAACAGGAGCGACAGCAGCTGGCCGGCCAACTCGAGACGCTTGTTACCGACATAGTCGCGGTCGTCGACCATCTTCTCGTCGACCATGGCCATGAGCACACGGCGCGTCATGGTAGCGAGGTAGATTGTCTTTGGGCGGAAGTTCATCTCGCGAACGGGGACGTGACCGAGCACCATGGTAGCGAGCGCCTGGCAGGCGATATCAGCCGGCGTGAGCTTGTGCCCAATCGTCCGGTCCTCCTTCTCCTGTCCGGGTGACACCCTCGCGCCAATCCAGTCGAGCGCCTGCCGCCTGGTGAAGATCTTGAGCCTGGCGGCCTCCTCGAGCGAGACACCGAGCGCCTCCTGGAACCGCTCGTCGGGACCACACGTGAGCTGGAGAATCTCCTTGTCCGACGTCATGCCCATGGCCTTGAGCGCAATGACGATGGGAATGTACTCCTTGAACGAGTTGTGTCGCAGGTAGATGCGCTTGTTCTTGGTGGTAACGTACGTCTTGACGACACGGTCGTGGGTCGACGATGTGACTTCGGCAGTCACCACATCCTTTTTCGGGTCGGTCATGACGATGATACGGTTCTTACTAAGCTGCTCCTGGACGAGAATGACCTTTTCGGTACCCTTAACCACAAAGTATCCTCCGGGGTCGAGGGGGCACTCTCCCATGCGCGCGAGCTCGTTTTGGTTCTTGTTCGCAAGGTGGCACAGATCCGACCGCAGCATGATGGGCAGCGCACCAATGTGGATACCCTGCTGCTTGCGGATCTTGTCCTCGTGGGTGTACTCGATATCGACATAGATACCGCCAGAGTACGTTGTATCCGTCAGACGGCATTCCATCGGCGTGAGCCGCTGGTTGACCGCGCCGACCTCCTTGCGCAACGGGCGGCCGATACGAATGTCCGTGTATCGAATGTAGTACCGCGGGTTGGCGTCCGAGACGACAAGCGAGTTGGCGTGGAGAATCGCCTTGATGTCCGTGTGGACAAAGTAGTTGAACGAATCGAGGTGCTGCTTGACCAGACCCTTGACCTTGAGAAACGCCGGGAGGAGCTCCCACTTGTCCTAGTAAACGTCAGTACACTGTGACACTCTGATAAGACCCACCTCGACAGTCTTGACACCGCGCGCATACCAATCAGCACCCTTGTCGCCATGCTGGCGCTTCATCAGCGCCGCCCACTCCTCCTCCCCCTCCTGGAGGTTGGTCGCCGGCGCCACCTTGCCCCTTCCACCGGCAGCAGGCACCGTCGCGGTAGGCCGCAGCGGCTGCTTGCCCTTGCGCTGCGCTGCTGCCGCCGCAGCCTCGACCTTGGCCTTGGTCGCTGGCGCGCCGCCTGCGCCCGAGGTCGATCGCGGGGTGGGTTTGACGGGTGCGCGCTTGGGCCCGCCGGCCGCCGCCGCGCGGGTCGGGCGCGATGGACCGCTCGCAGCTGGCGGAGGAGCCATTTTGAGAGTGTCGTTCTAGAAGGAAAGTGTCTGTCGAGTGTTGGTTTTGTTGGCAGAGACCGTTTTATTTTCTTCCAGATTGACGACTGGTCTTTTGCTTTGCACCCAAAAAACGTCGTTGTGATGATGATGATTGAAGAATTCTCAACTTTGAACCAGAGAGCGGAACCAAATTTTGGCTGGCTGGTTGGTGGCGAGCCGGAGGGCACGTGTTAGACTCAAAACCATCGTGGGAGACCTGTAACATCTGGTCATATGGTGACAACACCCTGGCGTGGCCATGGCCGGCCAAAGCTCAGCAGGGGCGAAGCTCGACGCTGCAACAGTTGGTGGGTGCCTCTTCCATCATCCATAATCTCCTTGTGGCCTTGGCGCTTGTCCTACATCGTTGATATCATAGTCGTCGTAAGCTACTGCTGCTGCTGCTGCTGTTGTTGTTGTTGTTGTCGTGATGTTTACTACCAGTTATCCGTGCTTTCGGCTTGCACCCTTTCAGGTCTTGTGGGAGGAAGCTGCTCCCACTGTGACCATTCGCGAGACCCACAATCGATTTTATGGCCCTCCCATCACATCTTACATGCTTGGTTTTCTGGAAGACAAAGTAGCCCACCCAATACAACACTTCCTACTTGGACGTCCACATCTCTCTCTTGTTCACTGCGTCACCAGGACCAACGCCACTCCTTTTGTGGATGACTCACTTGTGTTGTCGATGGGTTTTGGAGCCTTGGACGGTAACGTACAGCGCCATTGAACTCCATGGTAACGCTACAATACGCTGGTACGCTGCAGGCCTTATTCTATATTCTTTTTCTGGACTCGTTTGGCTCTTGTTTCAGCTGGTGGTGGCATGTTGAACACTCGATGTGGGATCTGTGCCAACCAGCATGCAAGCGTCCCAAGTTTTGGTTTCGGTGAATGGAGATATGGAGATCGATCTCGATGGCGTTAAAATCTTGGAAGGAAATGTGCCAAGGTGCAGTATTCGTGGACCTCATCTGCATAGAGTGTTGAGATCTCTCGTCACTTTGCAGACGTCGATGACTTGAATGACAGCAAGGTTCAAGACATTTCACAGCTGGTACAGAGCTAGGCAAGATTAGATTGGACCGAGTACTGACCCCGCGTGCAGCTCAGCACGGACGCTGGGACTGGGACCCGGACTGACGCTGGCACGGCACAACGGCGTCTGTGAATTGAGAATTGTGAATCACGCGTCAAGAAGCTGTGACAGCACATGTGTCGTGTTTCCCAAGGTCGGAGCCACGATTCACGGGAGTGTGCGCAAGGGAAGGATAACAAGATAGACTTCAACCTCCAACCGTATTGCTGTACGACCCACCTCGCCCAGCGAGATCCAAAGCCAAGAAAGAAAAGGTTGCACCCGCTAGTTCGGCTTGTCCGCGTGGTCGCACGCTGCAGAGGCCTGGAGGCTGCCCCCCAAGAGTCCCTGCACTGGTACACTTAAAGCGGTCGTGCCGCGGTGGCTATATGGTTCTTCCCAGGTTCAGGTCCCCGCTGTCGGCTCGTTCGTTTCCGCTGCTCGCTGGTTAGGTGATGCCGGGGGAGGGATTCCCTATTTATCGTTGCCAGTCATTACACGGTTACAGAACTATAATGGCTGGCCGAGAGAGATGTCAATATCCATCTCCCTCCCTTACTCCCGCCAAAATGTCGCCGCAATCCTTCTGAACTGGGTCCCAAGAATGCCGGATCAGGTTGACAACAGCCGAGACCACTTTTGGTCGTTTCAGATCATCTTTGGGTCTTCACGCGGCAACGGGGTGCGGCAAGAGCTGGGTTGGCGCACTGGTGTCCTGGCGGGATACCATTTCCAGAATATTACATACCAAAGATGGAGCCCGTCTTCTTCCTGCTTTTTTGTATTCATTTCTGTTATTTTGATCAGAGAAGACAGGAGAAGAGATAAAAAACTTTACATGCATGCAAGAAACTTGGATTCCCAGCAGAAATGTGTGAGTGCAGTCAGTTTTTATGATCCATGACGGGCATTGCCCAAAAAAACAAAATGCCAGCTGCCAAAGCTGTCATGGGCTGTCGTGGGCTGTCAGGGCGTCCTGTGATACGATTTCCCCTGTCGTCACTGCCTCGACCCAACAAACGCAGCGTAGAGACAGGCATGGCTGTCATTGCGCAGCCAGGCGGCCAGCCAAGCCAGCCAGTTTGTGCTACTGTAACTGGGCAGGCCGAGCTACGGGGTGCTTTGTTGTCCTTGTTCATAGTTCATTGAGGCTGTCCTCTAAAACTGCCCGGAAGGCGGTTAGAAAACAAGACCTGCAGGAAAGATCACAAAATGCAGTGTAAAGCACTGCACTGCATGCATGCATTGTTCGGTTTGGATGAAATTGGATCACGGATGATTAGGGGTGCGCGTGTCGAAAAAACAACGAGGACCAGCATACCAGCAGCCCCTCCGCACCATCGACCCTGTCTGCTGTGTACTTTGCCCAACTCTGTTTTGGCTTTGTGTTCCATCTGTCCTCTCTCCTTCAGTCTCTGCACCGCTCAGGCCGGCTTCACGACACTCACACCCACGTCTAGGATCTACTGTAGCCTCTATCTGAGTGGTTGGCTGGGGGCCTGGAGGAAAAGCTTGACTTACAATACAAGTAGACTGACAGAGTGCGGCCTCTACGAGCTCACGACACACGGGACCTTGGGAAACAGGGGTAAAAACGCAAAAAAATAGAGGATGGGTTAGCACCTACAGTAGCAGCTAGTCGAGCCGAGAAGCCGCATCTGTGACCGGTAGTCATGGAGAGCTTACTTGGAAGCTTGCAATGCTCTCGCACGCGCTGCCCGGCCTCCTCCGTCTCCTCTCCTCACCTCTTTCACCTCCTCGGTCCCAACAGAGAGAGCACATTCAACGGAATGAAGAGAACAGGGGCTGTTGCAAGTGTGGCGTTCCCAGAGCTGTGAGGTTAAATGGATACTACTCTATTCCCTTCCAAGCCTCATTCCCCTCATCCCCTCCACAGTTCAGGCAGCTGCAGGGGCAGGGTCAGTTTGCTAGCAGTGCACAAAAAGAGCAAGTGACCCAAAAATCAAATAACATAATAATGATAAAGTCAAAAGAATGCTAATAGCAAATTCCCCTAATAGCAGTAATAAAGATTAGAATGAAGTTTAGAAATAAAGGTTAGAATAAAGATTTAGAATAACAATAGTGGAAATAAAACCTGATACAATCCCGTCTTTCCCTCCTCGCTGACCTTCCCACCGTTCACAATCCCCTCACAAATCTCTAGGCCTCTGTGCCCTGGCCCCCCTGCCTCCTGCCTCGTGCCCCGCCTTAGATCACACACCCCATCTCTCTCGTTCTCGTGTACCTCTCGTATTGTCTCATCTCTCATCTCCTCGTCTCGTCTCGTCTCGTCTCGTCTCGCCTCGTCCTGCTCCTCGTCCACTTTCTGCTGTGCTCTGCGCTGTGCTACTCTCTTTCAATTGTTCCATCTCATCCCACCCCCTCCTTGTCTCCGCCCCCCCGCCGTCGTCCCCTTCGAGCCGCACTCACCCTCCCTCGCTACGTCTTATTTATTTATTTATCTCTTTTGTATCGTGTCTCTCGACTCTTTCCCACTTCTCCACCTCCTTCCCACCTCTTTTCATCTCGTTCACAATGGACGCGACACCACGCCAGGTATTCCAGACAACCAACAACGTCTAGTGCGTAGCAATGAGTACTTCTGAGAGACGAAGAAGCAAAACCCACATCAAATATGGTAATGGGAGGGAGGGGTTAACACACGCCCTCCACCACCCACCACCACGTCATCACCATCACCCTACTCCTTGTACTTCCCACCCACCTACGCGACGACGACCGTGCTAACTCTACAACAGCGTGCTCCAGCAGCCATGGCAGCTCGTTAAAGAACTCGGACAGGGTGCTTACGGGTACGTAACTTTCAACAGCGTGGCTGCGGCGATGCAGGCCAAAGAAATGGGCCATTGTTGGTTACTCACACAATGAATGCAGATGCGTCTCGTCCGCACGCCATCAGCAGACTGGCGAGACTTGCGCTGTTAAAAAGGTCACGAATGTGTTTACCAAGAAGGTGAGCCTCCAGCAGTGCTGGCAGTGTGGAAGAGAGCGTTTCTGACCTACACCCTTGTAGATTCTCACCAAGCGTTGTCTTCGCGAGCTCCGACTCCTGCACCACTTCCGCGGCCACAAGAACATTACCTGGTGCGTTCACTCTGCGTTCACTAGCCTCCCTCATCGCAAGCCGCTGACCTCTCAGCCTCTATGACATGGACATTGTCTTTGACCCCCCGGGATCGGGCATGTTCAACGAGGTGTACCTGTACGAGGAGCTGATGGAGGCCGACCTCCACGCTATCGTGAGTAACAGCAGGTGTTGTTTAGGAAGCAGATTTGCTCACCCTTGCAGATCCGCTCGGGTCAGCCGCTCTCGGACGCCCACTTCCAGAGCTTCATGTACCAGACACTCTGCGGTCTCAAGTACATCCACTCTGCCAACGTTCTCCACCGCGACCTCAAGCCCGGAAACCTGCTCGTCAATGCCGACTGCGAGCTTAAGATCTGTGACTTTGGTCTCGCCCGTGGCTTCCAGCCCGGCGCCGTCCAGACCGAGCAGGGCCAGGCCGGCTTCATGACAGAGTGTGAGTAAAAGCCCACAGGACCTAGAACAGTGCACTAAACGGGACAGACGTTGCGACTCGCTGGTACCGCGCACCGGAAATTATGCTCTCGTTTGCAAACTACACGTCGAGCATCGACATGTGGTCGGTTGGCTGTATTCTGGCCGAGCTACTTGGCGGCAAGCCCATCTTCAAGGGCGAGGACTATGTCGACCAGCTCAACCGCATCCTCAACCTTCTTGGTACTCCCACCGAGGACACGCTCCGCCGTGTCGGCTCTCCCCGTGCTCAGGACTACATTCGCTCTCTCCCCATCAAGCCCCGTGTCAAGTTTAAGACTCTTTACCCCAACGCCACCCCTCTGGCCCTCGACCTCCTCGAAAAGCTTCTCTGCTTTGACCCCGCCAAGCGTATCGAATGCCAGGAGGCTCTCGAGCACCCTTAGTGAGTAGCATCATGGCTACATACCTCTTGAAACCTCTTGCTAACACACTTCAGCTTCGCCGTCTGGCACGACCCCGTTGACGAGCCCGTGTGCGAGGTGCCATTCGACTTTTCGTTTGAGCGCGAAGACACGACCAACGGCATGCGCGATCTCATTGTCGAGGAGGTCCGCTCGTTCCGCCAGCTTGTCCGCCAGAACGCTGCCCCGCCCACGACACACACGGCGCATGAGCTGCCGCCCGCCCCCGCGGCCGTCGCTGAGCCCGGAGCCGGTGTCGGCCCCGCATTCAACGACGAGGCCAACGCCGCCCAGGACAAGGACGAGCACCCCAACTCTGCCCTTGAGCGCCAGCTCGCTGGTCGTGCCTAGGTTGTATGCGTAGATCATTTCTTCCCCATTCCCCGCTCGCTTGCTCCATAGTTTCCTTAGTGCGGCAGTGCAGACGGATAGAACCCAGCCGTGTGCGCGTCGTGATGTATTGATAGCTGAAATTGTTTTCGTTGTGCCTATATCATAAGACTTGCGAGATTGATCCGCAGTGATAAGAAGCGTTGATAAGACAAGGGCCATCAGTGAGATCGGTGGGCACCGAGTGTGAATTGTGGCGTGAGCAGGGCACCAAGGCGCCAAGAGGCTAAGAGGGCTAAGCGTCTGGAAATGCACCAGCACTCAGGTATGCCCAGCACCTCATGCACCTCACCCTTGAGGCCATGTGGGTCTTCAGGTGAGTATTCCCACCTCGTTGGCTCGTCGCCGAGAACACCTTCCGCCCCGCGCCTCCCTTGGTTCCACCGCAGCGTCAGGTTTGTACAACAGAGCTGACTGCATAGAACGAGCAGCGCATGTCCCAGGCCTGGGAGGACAAGTAGCTGCGGAAAGCCCCCAGGTGGTTGGCAGTCAGCCACCTACCCAACCTGTATTGTCGAGGTGGAGGGGGTGTGGAGGCCATCCCACAATCCTGAAATCTCGAGGAAGCAACTAGATAGCTCGAGCTCTCTTTCTGCATTCTCCATCCATCTCCCATCTTTACCCAACTCATTCCGCCCTTCTCTTTTCTTCATTCCTCGACGATGGAGAAATTCTCAAAGTGGAGGGTACGTCTCCCTGCCCCCGCGCGCAAGCACTGACACTTAGGACCCCGCGACGGGCATCCAGCCATTCCTCCCGCAGTCGGGACCGAGCTCGCCGCTCGCGACGGTTCTGTTGCCCGTATCGCTCGTCTTTGGCATTGTGCGCTTGGCCCTCCTGCTGGTGCTTGCCTTGCTGTATTTCGTGCTCGTCCATCTCCTCCTCACGCCCCTCGGGTCCGCGGGCCGCGTTCTCTCCACCCCGCTCACGGCCGTCTTGGCCCGCACCGCGCTTCTCGTGCTGGGGTACTACTCTATCCCGTCCGAGATTGTGCAGGACAAGTCGCGCCGCAGGCAGGGCGTCGCGCAGGCTGTGCGCGGCGTGCAGCGCGGAGACCTCATTATCGCGTCGTGGAGCAGTTATGTCGACGTCCTGTTTTATGCGTTCCGGTGAGTTGCTGTTTGTTGGCTTGGAGGGTTGGGGGAGGGAGCGGTGGGGGTGGTGGCATGTAATATGCATGAACGAAGTCGAGAGTCTGTCCAGAGTTGAGATCCGAGGTCTTGCTTCCCCCTTCCTTGCCTGCTCTTGATGCATCCCACTGACAGCAGACACAACCCGACTTTCGTTCTCCCCGTCTTTGATGTCGCTCGCGAGGGGGCCGCGTCGTCGTTCGGCCGGTCAAGCGGCACAGGATCCGCGGCGGTGCTCCTGCCCCCCTCCTCGGGCGTATGCGTAGGCTACACGCCCGTCCCCCTTCTGTCCATGCTCGCGCGCACGGGATCCCTGCCCCCGACAGCGACAAAGGACGCAAAGTTCCAGGGCACGCTGTACGCGACACTCGCCGAGGCGCGCGCAAAGTCGCCGGGGCCCGTCCTCCTCTTTCCCGAGGCGACGACGTCCAACGGCCGTGCGGTGCTCAAGTTTGGCGAGGGCGTCATCGCAGAGGAGGTCGGCAAGGAGGGTGTGGTGTGGATCAAGTTTATGCGGTGAGTCGAAAAACAAACAACTGCATGATCACTGACATCAGCCATGCGCCGCCGACGCCCTTCCTCCCCGGCGCATCGTGCCCGCTCCCCTCGCCCGCGGCCCACCTGCTCCAGTTTGCATGCACGCTCCCGCTCCCGCGCTCCGCAGCTGTGCGCACACTGCACCCGAACGCCTCCCCCTCGTCGCCGTCCTTCCTGCCGTCGGAGATCCTTGCCGCGCAGCCCGGAGGTCTCGCCGCCGCGCGCAAGGAGACGACAGCGTGGCGTGATGCCTGCGCCGTCGTGCTCGCCGAGACGGGGCGCACGCGCCGCGTCGTCGGGATGGGGTGGGAGGAGAAAGGCGGGTTCCTCGAGTACTATACCAAGACACGCAAGTAGGAAGCCAGCAAAACGAGCGCTACAGTCCTTAGAGTTTCAAAGATGCCTACCTGCATGCATGCATATTTTGTTCCCTATGCCACTCTAGCAAAGTCGAGAACTCTTGTATTGCACGTTATGCATGCGCTGGCTGCCATCGGATGCCTCAATTCCGTCGCTGGCGTCGGCCCCAGCGCCCCCAGGGCCCAGGGAGCGTCAGCACGCCATTGTCAGTTGGGGGTCTTATTTTGGTTCTCGGCTGCGGAGATATCCGAATCTCCACGCGTCCGCTGGTCCCAAATCTGATTCCGCTGCCAATGCATTGACTGACTCGAGTGGAAAGTCGACGTCCCAGCTCGGAATTGGAATGCATAGTGGAGTTAGACAATCAAAAGTCGGACTTCGTCGTCGTCGTCGTCGTCGTCACAATCGTTCTCCTCACTCGTCTTTTCTTTCCTCACACCTCGCAGGCCTCACACCTCACGCCTAGCACACGGCCGCCCCACCCCCTTCCCTCTCCCTCTCCGCTTCAACCCCCACCCCCCGACTCTTCCAAAATGGGGTACACGCTCGTCATCGACAACTATGACAGTTTTACCTGGAACGTCTACTCGGACCTCTCGGTGCTCGGCGGCAACCCCCTCGTCATCCGCAACGACAAGATCACACTCCCGGAGATTGAGGACATGTACGCCGCGGGAGAGATTGACCGCGTCGTCATCTCCCCCGGCCCCGGACACCCGCGCACCGACTCTGGCATCTCGCGCGACGTGATCACCTGGGCGTCGGGCAAGATCCCCGTGCTTGGTATCTGCATGGGTCTCGAGTGCATTGTTGACGTGCTCGGCGGCGATGTGAGTAGAGTGTGGCTAGGATATTGGAGGGTTCCTCGGGGAAGGGTGTGCCAGATGGAGCTCTGGAGAGTGGGAAGGGGGAGTGGGGAGTTCGCATGGGGAGGAGGGTCCGCACAGATAGCTAGGTGGCTTTGTCATGGGGTGACGCCCTCGCTCCACTTCTGCGGAGAATGCGGCTGTGTGCTGCGCACAGGCGGGTCATTCGCTTGTCAAGGTGACCGCCCCCCTCGCTCCACATGCCCTACATGCGCTCCCAGGCCCTTTTCATTGTTTCTTACAACAATTCCATCTCTTGGCTGTTCTGCTGACACCCAGATCGCATACGCGGGCGAGATCAAGCACGGCAAGACGTCGCTGGTGCAGCACGACGCCAAGGGTATCTTCCACGACCTGCCGCCCCTGCTCGCGTCCACGCGCTACCACTCGCTCGCTGCCAAGCTCCTCACGCTCCCCAAGGTGCTCCAGGTGACGTCTACGACCGAGGAGTCTGGCGTCATCATGGGTGTCCGCCACCGCACGTACACTGTCGAGGCGGTGCAGTACCACCCCGAGTCGTGCATGTCCGAGGGCGGCCGCGGTCTCATCGCAAACTTCCTCAAGCTCAAGGGCGGACAGTGGGGAGGCGAGAACGCGTGGTGCGGCGTCAAGCCCGAGGCCGTCGCCGGCACCGAGACGCCCGTGCCCGCCGAGGCCGCGATTGCCGCGTCGCCCGCGGCCGCGTCGTCGTCCAAGCCCTCTGTCCCGTCTATTCTGGACAGGATCGCGGCTCAGCGTCTCTCGGACGTCTCGGCCGCGAGCAAGAGCCTCGCTACCACCCCGGAGAACCTCCAGACCGCGCTCAAGCTGCACACTGCCCCGCCCCTTATTTCGTTTGTCGACCGCGTAAAGTCGACGCCGCACACGGCCGTCATGGCCGAGATCAAGCGCGCGTCCCCGTCCAAGGGCGACATTGCGCCCACCGCCTCGGCACCGGCGCAGGCGCTGCGGTACGCTATTGCCGGCGCGTCGGTCATTTCGTGTCTCACTGAGCCGACCTGGTTCAAGGGCACGCTCGGCGACATGCTTGCCGTGCGCCAGGCGGTCGACTCGCTCCCGAACCGCCCGGCCATCCTCCGCAAGGACTTTATCCTCGCCCCGTACCAGATTGACGAGGCGCGTCTGCACGGCGCCGACACGATCCTGCTGATTGTGGCCATGCTCGAGAAGAAGAAGCTCAAGGAGCTGTACGACTACTCTGTATCGCTCGGCATGGAGCCGCTCGTCGAGGTGAACAACCCTACCGAGCTCGAGATCGCGCTCGAGCTTGGCGCCAAGGTCATTGGCGTCAACAACCGCAACCTGCACGACTTCAACGTCGACATGAGCACGACGAGCCGCGTCAACTCGGCCCTCAAGGGCCGCGACGTCATTCTGTGCGCGTTGAGCGGTATTGCCTCGTCGGCCGATGTGGAAAAGTACGTTGCGGAGGGCGTGCGCGCGGTGCTGGTTGGCGAAAGTCTCATGCGTGCCCCTGACGCTGGCGCCTTCCTCCGCGAGCTCATTGGTCTCGACAAGCCCGCACCCCCCGCACCCACAAAGCCCCTCGTCAAGATCTGCGGCGTGCGGACGGCCGCCGACGCCCAGGCCGCCGTCGACGCAGGCGCCGACCTCGTCGGCATCATTCTTGTGCCTGGTACCCGCCGACACGTCGACGCCGCGACCGCACGGTCGATTGCCGACGTGGTGCGCGCCTCGCGCAAGGACAAGGATGTCGTCCGCACCCCGTCCGCCTCGCCTCTCTGGTTTGGCAGCCAGGCCGCGCGTCTGCGCTCGCGCCGCCGCCCGCTGTCGGTCGGCGTGTTCCGCAACCAGCCCCTGGAGGAGATCATTGCGCTCGTCGACGAGATTGGCCTCGACCTCGTCCAGCTGCACGGCGACGAGCCGCAGGGCTGGGCAGCCCACATCCCGGTCCCCGTCATCAAGGCGTTCCGCGTCCTGGCCGACGGCACCGTCGCGGGCGGGCAGGTGACGCGCGCCGGCGAGAACGCGTACATTCTCCTCGACTCGCCCGCAGCAGGCGGCGCCGCGGGCGGCGGGGACGGCACGTCGTTTGACTGGACAAAGGCGCGCAGCGTTGTGGCTGCAGGCGAGGCGGGATCCGAGGGCGCGCTGCCCCTCCCGATCATCCTGGCCGGCGGGCTGCGGCCGGACAATGTCGCCGAGGCACTCGCGACCGTCGGCAGCGTGCTTGCCGTCGATGTCTCGTCGGGCGTCGAGGGTGCCGATGGCTTCAAGGACCACGAAAAGATTGCCGCGTTTGTGCGTGCTGTCAAGGGCTAATTAGTTAGAGAGTGTAGATCTGCGTAGCATTGGGGCCATGTGATGAAACGGTTGTGATTTGTGGGCTGCTGGAGGTCTGTCGTGTAACGGACGCGTCCGGGGTCTCCCTCGCCGTTGGGGATGTCCGAGCTGCACAAGAACTGGTTTTGCATCGTCCGGGTTGGTGTGCGTCTTGATTTTTTACGAACTGGCCGCTTGGTATCATGCCGTTTCATCACAACTTGACCGGTCGCAATCGCACTGTACATCAAAAAATGAGGACGAAATAAACAAAAACTACCAGGCCGCCCGGACAACCACAGACCATGGAGAGCAAGATAAGCCACGTCGCACACACACAAGAGCCGATGGGACCACAGGTGAGGTCTTGCATGCCCGCATGCCCGCTGCCCGCCATGGCATGCCGCCGGCAAAGGGGAGATCAACGTATCAGAGGGGACATTTAAACTCTCACCGGCCATCTCCGGCGCCGCTGTGAACGCTTACTAATGACGCAATGACCTCGTTCCCTCGTTCCCTTCGGTAAGACAGGTCGACGTGAAACGAGGGAGGGCTCGGCATGCTCGGCATTCAGTGACTCGAGGTGCCCTATCGTTGTTGACAGGAACGCGCTCGCGCTCTCGCGCCGAGTCAAAACCGATACCGAGCGGAAACGCAGCGGGGAAGGGGCGGCGAAGGGGCGGCGATGGAGATATAAATAACAATGACTGCAATGTTGGCTCGTCTGTTGCCCATTCTCTCTATCTGGTTGCAAGGACAACGAAGCAAGCACCAGCCGGCACCACCACCACCACATCACCAAAAGTATCCAAAAACTAACCACCAAAAGAACCACCACGACCACCACGACCACCACCACGACCACCGCCGACGACAATGGCCGGTAACCCCGAGTACACGCTCTACGAGCTCACGCCGCGCAAGGGCTCGCTCGAGAACCGCTTCAGCCCGTTCGTGTGGCGCACCAAGGCGGATCTTGCGTGAGTGTGAGATATGTAGTGCTGTGCGAGTTTCTGTGTTTCTGTGAGGTCGGGTTGCATTCCATGGAAACATGTACGGAATCCACATACCCACATGTGGACTCACATGTAGACTCACTAGGGCTCGGTGCGCCCGCACTCCGTCTCGCTGACACGCAGCCTCCTCAACATCCCCTACAAGACGGTGCCGTACACATTCAACGAGGTCCGCGCCGATCTTGCGCAGGCCACGAGCAACGACAAGGTCACGGTGCCGACGCTGCAGGCCGGGGAGACATATGTCACGGACTCGGTCGACATCGCGGAGTATGTGAGTTGCGGTCTGAGATCTGTTAGGTCGGGATAGGACGGGCAGAAGGTTCCGTTGGGTCGCGGCGACGAGGATTGTTGGAGATCGGACGTACCCAACATTTGGAACAACAGTCCGGCAGTGACACAACCCCCCCCCCCCGAAACTGACATGGCTGACACGCAGCTCGACGCCCAGCACCCGGGCACACTCTTTCCGACGCCGACGGCGCGCCTCCTCTCCTACTTCCTGGACCAGTGGGCCGACCGCGAGTTCGCCCCCGTGGCAGCCAAGCTCTTCCGTTCGCTCTTCTATCTGCGCATGGACGACGCGTCGCGCGCGTACTTTTTGGCCGTCAAGAACGGCGACCCCGCCAAGTCGCGCTCGGTGGTGCTGAACGGCATCAAGGCGATCGATGACCCCGCGCAGGCGGCCGAGCTCGCGCGCGAGGCCAAACTGAAGCTTATCATTTTTGACCGCCTGCTCGCGAAATCTGGCGGACCCTTCGTACTCGGCGAGCACCCGAGCCACTGCGACTCGGCGGTGTTTGGGTGGTACGTCACGTCGCAGCTGAACCCGAACATCAATGCGCTGCTGTGGCGCAGTGACGACGTGCCGCATGTCAAGGTGTGGAGCGAGGCGATGGAGAAGGCTGTGCGCTTCGAGAGCCCCTTTGGCCCCCTCAACGAGAAGAGGAAGGCCGAGCTTGTCGCGGAGCTCGAGGCCACGGCGTGAGGGAAGGACTGGGGGGAATAGGTAGGTTTACAGAAGAAAACGGAAAACGGAAAATGGTAAATGGGAGATGATATCGGTTTCTTCTTTGTCTAATCTTGTTCTTTCTCTCATTCATCAACACACTGACTTCTTTGGACCTCGATATTGACCTCTTCATCTTCCTTCTAACCTCCACACTCTCTTTCCACGTATTAGATCTTGCATCTTGCGTTGTACACTGCCTCATACCGCTCACGATGTCCCGCGACAGCCGCGGCGGCGAGCACGAGCCCATGGACGTCGACCTCTCACTGGAAGAAGTACGCCCCCACCACTTAACTCCCATCTCCCTCCTCAGCCCCCACTCACACCACCCAGATGGAGATCGTTCGCCTCCTGTCACGCACGCACCTCGACGAGCGGCTGCCGTCCGTCACCCGGGCGGGTCCACTCGCCGACGACGCGCGAGGGGGATCGGGCCCTGTGCCAAGACCCAAGACCGTGAGTTATCTGTTGGTGATGATCGAACTCACAGCAGCCTCCAGCGTCGCTCAAGCGGCCGCCGACGCCCGGCTCGCGGCCTACCCCGGGCAAACGGCGCTCTGGTCGTACCCGCAAAGGTAAAGACGGTGCAAGTACGGCGACGACGACGGCAACGGCGTTAGCAAACACCGTGTATCCTGATCCTCCACGATCGTCGAGGCAACCTCTTCCTCCAGACCCTACCTCTCACCGCCTTCCTCCCCGGCCGCAGGACACGCCTGCCTCTCTCCCAGCACGCCCACAGCAGAGACTCAGACTAGCCGAGCGTATCAAGCCCATCACGGGCCCCTCTACCGCTCCGACAGCGCGGCAGAACCCGAGCAAAACGCTCGTCCTCCTCCCGATCCCCGGTGACATCCAGCCCACCGAGCCCCAGAATCTGGTTGTCTCCCGCGTCGGCGCCGTCACGGCTGTCGAGATCCGCCACGGCGCCGCGTTCGTCTTCTTCCGCAACGACGACGCGTGGCGCGCGTGGAAACTGTGTGAGTCCCGTCACGCGAGGGAGGCTTGACTGTGGTTGAGCTGACGGCAGTCCGGAACGTCTCCCTGGACGGCTGTGAGTGTTGTTGGGTACTGTCTGTGGGATGCTGACAAAAGATAAACTGTGCGCGTTTGTCGTTCCGCTTGCGCAATCGGCACTGCCGGACTCAGTTGCTTGGCAGACGAGGGCGGCTCCAGGCCCAATCGATCGCGGAGGGAGGCGGGGGCGGGGACGCGGTGCGAGTTCGAGCGGACGCGGTGCGGGTCCCCGGTCGCGCGATCGGCCCTCACAACAACACCGTCGATCTACCACGCCCAACGCCGTCATTGCGCACCAGGGTCGGATGCTAGTGTCGGCAAGTTCCCGCGGTGTGAGGCGCGCGCGCAGGGCGAGAAGCCCGCTCATCTCGCCTGCCACGCTCCCCAACTCCCTCCCATCTACGCCACAGAGGGACCGCGACGGGGACACGCGCATGCACCTGGCACGAAGCGACACGCCGACTGCCGCCTCGGCCTCGGCGCGTACGCGAGACTCCATTCCCAGGCGTACCCAGCCCCCGTCTGTCTTTATTCCTGCTGTAGACGGGGGGCAGAGGGACACGGACACGGATGGGGATACGGTCATGGATCCTCCCACCTCCGACTCTTCTCAGCGTCTCTCGCCCGCTGGCCGCATGCGCACACTCTCTCCCGCAGGTGTTCACCTTGGCAACGGCCCCGCGTGGCGGCCTCTGGCTATGGCTCTTCGGGACGCGCTGCGGTCTAATGCCGTGACACGCTAGGGACGCGCCTCTGGTTTCTGGGTCTCGTGAGATGTGTGGCCGAGCAGACGAAAGAACAGTGTGAGCGTGTACTCGTGGGTGTCGTGGGGTGGTGTGTATCTTGACGCGATACCTTCTTCTCTACAGTATTGTCCCCGTATCGTCATGTCAATCGTGTACATTGTTTAACAACTTATGCGGGGTGTCGGAGGCATGAAAGGCGGCATTCAGTGACGATCGCTGCAGAGACTTGCCGCAGAGCGCGCTACTTTGAGATCATCAGTTTGGTGGCGGAAAGTGCCACACTGGACATGGAGGCCTGGGTGCTGTGGGTGAGTGTACCCAGCCAGCCTCCGGCCCGTTGTCTCCAGCAGATCACTCCTCCACATCGTTTTCTGTTTCTCTCCAATCGTCAGCTCTCCTCTTCATTCTCCTTCGTCTATCTTTCTTTCCTCTTATTCTCTTCTCTTATTCCCCGCCTCTCTTTCCCTTCCCTCGCGTCCTCACTTCAACTTTGCCTGTGTCACAAGTCGTGCCCATATAATAGATACCAAAGAGTAACTCGTTGTACCCAAACAACACTTGAGTATCCTTGTTGTTGACGCACATTGGTATTTCCATTCTTTCACAATCACACAAGCAGCAAGCAAGCACTCCCAAAGACTCTATTTCAAGCCATGCTCCCCACCGCTCCCATCTCGGCAGGCCTACCTCCGCGTCCTCAGAGTTCCGGTCGGCCCAGGAGGCCAAGCACGCCACTCGTCTCGCCGACACCTACGCCCTCCCCACCACCTACGCCCCCGTACACGCGTCTCTCGGAGGACGAGGCGGACAAAGCCGAGTACGGCGACGGCGACGAGTACGACCACGGGTATGAGCATGAGGGCGAGTACCAATACGACGGG